>JAQQZZ010031265.1:0-10736 GCA_030265115.1 Mopalia vespertina | reverse complement strand
AAGGCAAGGAGCAGTGTGAAGTGGACAATCCGTCGTCATATAAGTGTAATACCCTTGAGTACGACGTTAAACCCCAATCAAACAAATAAACAAATCAACATTTTACAGCAAAAGAAAACCCTTCCACTTCTCACTCGCTGTGTTTTTGACCAAACTAAAGAAGTGGCTTTACAGACAGCTTTCAATGTGAACAGAATAAACACTTGTGAAAATCGACTATGAATGATACATATTTTATTGTCTGTCATCCAGAATTGACTTCAGAAGAGGGAGTGAACGCATTGAGCCTTGATGACGAAAGTATGCAAATAACCCAGGAAAAAGGCGAACAAGAGACAGCTATGAAAGAAATAAAGTCAACGAATAGTCTTTCTCATGCAAGTAAGGCTTTTGATGTAGTTGTGTCAAATAGATCCGAGTTCAGATGTTATAGACTTGACCCACATCTGTCATCTATAGACCTGCTAATCGCCCTGAGGTCTACGATAGTAGATAAACCTACCAAGTGTCTTGTACCTGATGTCATATTTACCGCTAGGCCTGGTAGTCGTTCTTGGGTATACAGGTCGGCTAGAAAGCTACCAATCGAGCTAAGGCATACAAACCTGTCTCAGCTCTTCACATTGTCCCATGTCCTAGACTTATCCTACGTTTATCTATTTCTCTAATGTAAACCATCGATCGCACCTCATTCTACCACTGGGCCTGCGGCCTTAGCGTGATCGCTTACCAATAGCTCCTATGCCTACTAATTCCCCAGGACCCATCATCCCTCTGGTGTAGTACTGCTTTCTTTGTTTACAACTGGGGAGCATTAGTGTGGATATTTACTGTTGGAGTACTCAGATGTCATATTATTAAAACACTATAGGGTTAAACACAAATTTATCAATCACACAAGCCATCTGTTGATCTTTCTATATCGGCCATGGGCCGGACAGCGAGTTCCTGGAAAATGAATTGTAGATGTTTCTAATCTTGCACTTCATCACAATGACGATCGATTGTCCTTTGTTTTCCCCGGGTTCCGTGTCAAAAACCTGTGATCGACCGCAGTTGCATTCAGCCTTCTTCTGTATTTTACTTCTTGTTGAAACAAAACTAATGCTTTAATACGATGTGTTACTTGCATTACAAGTTTGAAGAATGACAACAGATACTACGACGTAAATCCCTTTTCCTATTTGTGTGCCTTTGTGGTTAAAACACCACTGTCATCATATATGCCAACTAAATAATCATAATTTTAAACACTCACATGCCAGGGTTCTACATTAGAGCTCTATTGCCACAAAACAGCTTACAAAATTATGCAACAGCTCGTCTTGTCAAATTGTGAACATCGGTATTTTCAGCAAGAAGATTATCTCCGACAATAGGCGACCCTAAAACATTGGAGATCACGGACTACCAGGCAGAATTATGTGAACCGGTTAGTGCTGGGAAAAAAACTGCCATATTTGCTCTTGCAGCCAGTGGGAAAGAGTTAGTACAACTAAACATTATAAAGGTATGAATGGGGACTTATATATTATACCAAAGCGTTACACTATCGCTCTTGGTTGGGATATTTTTTTAATTAGTTTATCTTTAAGTATTCTAAGAAAAAAGAAAATACTAAATGAGAATCTTTTGACAAGTACAGGTAAGCTATATTCTTCTTGCATATAAGAAAACAAACCCTTGGACGGAATCAACATAACACGGCTAGACCAGCTACAATCTGTCATGTCACATATATATTAGGATTTATAAAGTGCATAGAATAGGTTATTAAGCGCTAATTGTGTAATGAGGCAAACTTGTCTACCTGTGACACTGTACCTACATTTGTAACTAACACGTTGTTTAATCAGGAGGCTAATACGAGACAAGAAAACTCTGTTCTCTTATCATAACCTTTGTTTTTAAAAAAATTAACGAAGTATTCAATGGCGAGAAAACTCATATAGTATAAACTGATTCCCATAGTTTAACAGAGCAAATGATCTAGAATGTCTTTCATACACGAACTTACCGGTTTTCGTCACGTTTGCAACAAAGTGTCATTTTGCTGCCTCGCCTTTCCAGGCTCTAATATGGGGAACGGCAAATGGAATCTAGTTAACAAAAAGAGAAAACCGACACGCAGAATTTTTTTTTATATATTCGTGCGGTAGGTCAATGTTACTTGGCAGTCATTGTTTCATGAAATGTTTCAGGAGTACACTACAGCACACGTTATGATTTCCAACTGAAAATGAAAGGTGAACAAACATTACCGTAGCGTCTTCCTGGGCATTCTGATAAAACGAAGTGTAGTTAAGCTACGGTTTCGTAGATGCCCAAAGTTATGTTTATTTTACAAGTATTTTATGTTAAACCTTTATCGATTGTAACAGAATCATTTCAAGGGACAATCACGAGGAAGTCGGAAAGTGGCAGCTGTTTTCCCCAAAAAGAATCGAGCACATATGTTTTACCGGAATTGTAAGGTTTTTCTTCACGAGTTGAAAACAGTTTTAGTTGAGAATGGTACTTTTGACGCTAAGCAGGTACAGGATTATGACGTCATTGTGTATAGAACAAAACCGCCTTGGACGGGCGTGTACCTAAACGCTCCAAACTTCACTCTTTTTATGATAGAACTTCCTCCCAGAGCTATTTGTCATGGAGAGGAGATTGTGGATATAGAAGAAGAATACAGTCAACTTGCAGTAGAAGAGTCCCCGCAGGTTTGTTTTGTTGTTGACATCTTTTATCAGTAGAAGAGATATCACTTAGGTGGTCAGATTTACACAGGGAATTTATTGGACTGTATTGTGAATATGCTATTAATTCCAATCCATTGCTTTATTTTTGAAGCAGCTTTATCATGCGGAATGTGTGCTTTTTTGCTGAAATAATTACTTATTATCTCGCCCTTGAAATAACGTTACAATGGTACTTGTATCCATGGATAGTATCACTTATGGTTCACACACTTACACCAATGAAAATATCATTATAGCCTTCATAACATTTTATTCAATGTTATTGTCTCCATGGATTTCTTATCCGCGATAGAACGAATAGTTGAGCAATAATTTGCTTTTACATAATAAGGAAGAGCTATTGTTTATAATGTATAGTGAAACATTTGTTACCATTTCTGTATGGGGAAATTTTATAATGTATAGTGAAACATTTGTTACTATTTCTGTATGGGGAAATCCCTGTCCGCTACGCATTACATACTATGTTAAGGTTGTTAATATGTATGTAGTGCGGAGATAGTTACTGCTCTTTAGATAACGAGACAGATGCTCCGCACTATGTGTAAGGAAAGGGACGTGTTGTGTAGGTGTGAGGTTGTGGGAGTGGAGGTTGATTAGGATGAAGGTACGGGCGTCTTCCCGGGATGCTTTGCGGATTAGGGATTTCGAAAGATGTGGTGTGGGTGAATCTGGCGGTGATGGAGTGCAACATTCAGTCGGTGACATAATGTGTGCCTAGCTCTAATCGGAGTGGCTTAAACCGAGTCATGTATCCTCGTTTTGAGTAGCATGGGTTCGTTCTGAAATCGATCGCTATAAAAGACAGCCACAAAGCTTTGTGTGTGTTCATGAAATTGAATGCCTGATTAAGATATCACCATGTTCTCATGCCAAACGAGATTTACGGAAAAGCGGAATTTACTTCGACACCGACGGGAGCAGCACCTACCAGACGAAGAAGAAGGTAGAGAAGGCGGAAGAGACGGTGGGCGAGAAGGCGAAAGGGAGGGAAAGGGAAGAAGGGGGCTTTTTATCGGATGGCCCATTGGAGGGGCTTTTTGGCCGGCTCCAGGGGTTCTTCGGTATTGTTAAGAGGGGATTACATGTAGAAGGGGGACTTTTTACCGATATGTTGGGGTGGAAGTCTGACATAAGTGAATGGGAAGAGCATTGTTAATTAAATCTTGGAGATATTTTCCAGAGGACGCTCCTTAGTCTTTTCAAAAGTGGGAGGAGTGTGGCGACGCACCCCTGTGGACCTGAATGGGCTCTCCCTTGAACTCTATGAACTCCTGGTCAACGAGATATAGGCGATCAGCGACCACGTGGGAGGGAGATTGACTGAAACTACCTGACTTGAGAGAACGAAAGCAAGAACGCTTATGCCGGCCATCCTAAAGGAACTGACGTGCATTCCAGTGTACTAGGTGAGTATTGTAAGCTAGTGCTTAGCATCTCTACCGGGGCCGTTTCACATTAGCACTGTCAGCGATCACTCCGTTGAAGTCCTTATTAAAGTACCAGCACTCAGACCCCAGTCGCGTGGTAATGAGTGTGAAGTGAAGGGGTAGACGTTCTTTCGAAACCTGGCCAACAACAGTTCGACGGAAGTGTTTCCAAACAATGCTGTCACCCATTACACGACGCAACTCACAGGGGCTATCCGGTTAATAGGGGAAACGGAATGTGGGTTGGTGGGACTACCAGACCCCCACAGCTGGTTGAACAATAAACAGATGAAGTGTAGATTGACATCATCCAGATGTGAAACAGTTCATGGAACCCATGCATCGATTAACGCTTCCAGCGTAGCGTTGCTACCCTACGCCCATGCCAATGACCAAGACCTAGGACGGGTTGTTAAAACACAACCAACTCTCCCAGGTGCACGACATGAAGTATGCTGTGGGCTTCGCCTTTGATTAAACGCGTCAGATGTTCCAATAAGCGTATCGTAAGAAGGTTCAGTTTGTGTTATGTAAACGATTGCTGCAGTTTCTGGGTGTGTATGTCTGGAGCCTTAGTACTACACCGAGTTTGAACCGCACGAAGGGCTACCAAGCCGTCTTGACACGCCCGATAGTGGTCTTCAGGCCTTGTATGTTAACTGCGACTTGGTGGAATCTTGCATGGTACGAAGTGGCAATGTTGTCTTAACTTAGCACTGGAGGAAAATTAACTTTCCAACATTATGGAAACGCTTCACATCTTGGTTGTGCCAGTGTCAATTATTTTTGGAATACAAATACGCCGTCATCAAAGTGAAATGCCCTTAAGCACGGCGTAAAACACCAATCAATCAATCATACATCGTAGGTGATACTGTTGCCCCTCTTTTGCGAACGATCAATCATAGAAATAACGGATCACAAGCGCGAGTCATAAAATCGACAGGAAAGATCGTTTGAGAAGCCTATGGGCAATCCGGTTCATTCTGGCCTGGATACTACATCCTTCCAGAACAGCGCAACCGGGACCTGGTCAAAATCATCAGCCACCACGCCGCCCACGGGCTATAAAAGGCCGGTCATCACTGGAGCGTGAGCACTCCTACGGAATCAACCCGATATATATTTTACATTAATTGTAGAAAACCAATATGGCTGCCCAAAGTCTGTGGAATGGCCTGTTTACATATATTTTTTAGATGCATTTCCCTTATAAAATGGATATTTATCCACCTTATTTTAGGCTAAAATATTGGTGTTTTACATACTGATAGACAAGGTTATGAATCAAATCGATACTTCTCTAGAAAGAGTTACACCCATTTAAGAACACATGTGGAAACGCCAACCTGGTCAATGTATGTTTCACTTCAGAACCATCTATCACACATCAAGCAACAAAATCATCTTGCATAAAATTATAAACTCATTGCATACAGACTCAAATCTGCGGGCTTCAGAAATGTTCAGAAAGAAAATCTTAGCAACAGTGGTACTAGCTATGGAGACCAGTGGTCCTATCATAATAGAACAATGGGTAACCCTAATACATTACTCGAATACGCAAAAAAACTTATCGGCGTTCAGTTAAAAACATTTAAATCTAAATGAATCTTACCTTAGCGGTGTTCTCCGATCACCATTAAATGTAGCCGAAACGTGATTCAGTGTGAGCGTATTGTTGGAGCGTCAATTTGTTTCACTTGATTCACAACGCTAAAGTTAATAAGCTTCGGATGATTCCCGTTTCGTCAATATGTAACGATGTTCAGCTGCTAAAATAAATTTTATTTAGATACCAATTTGTTTCGAGAATAATTCCCAATGATTCTTTTTAGTCTCCATATCTACAGTGATACCTCCGTTTCAAGGATATTTGTCAACATTATAACACCCGAGAAGCAATATGCAAACTAGTCTACACATATGTCAATATTGTCAGGACTGCTGCCTTATCAGAACACTTTGACTTGGACATAAAGATGTCCTTTAATGGGAGGTTTCACTAATCATCCAACGAATCTTCTTTGTCTAAAGCTGACATATTGGCTAAAAATAAGCCCACCTTGAAAAAAGAACCTTCCAAAAACCCGATTCGACGAGTATTCACGAAATATGTTGATGTTCCCCAAGGGCAAACAGCCGTCGACGAACACAATTGTTCTTGGGTGTCAACAGAAACGGCACATTATCTGCATGATCGACAACACAGCTTCCAATGGCGAAAACTCCTTCCAATTTCAACACATGGACTTGAACTACCTGGCACTGCACATGTACCGGCGTTAAATTCCCTCACATCACGATTTCAACGAAAGCGTGTATGTGTGCTCGTACATCAAATTGTTCAGCGGTGTAAGGAAAATCTACTGGGACGAAGGGAACGCCATCTCCCGCCACAAATTTCACGGCGGCTACACTTTGTTCTGTAGAAACCTGTCCCAATTTCCCTAAGTTCCAGAAAACATACCGAAAGCGACCAACGTGATTTGTTTCGCGGAATTCGACATCGTGATTGCAGAGTACCCCAACCGACAGATACTGTGTGACATTCAGACGTAAAGAAAAGAATATTGCGGTGTGGAGGTCTGGTGTTAGATTGTGATTGCAAATTTGGAAAGACGTTTCCGTACGTATTGAGTTGGTCCTTACAAGGGCAGTTGGATCAACCATCGCTAAGAGTGGTGAATAGCTAACAAGGGCTGGCCTGGTTGAGGACAAGGTGGATGAAGACAGGTGGTAGTGGAGAGTAGCCGGGTCCGTGGGTGGTGAGGGTTTGGTTAACATGAACGAGCTAGGTAACCAGCGGCGACAAACGTTAGACACCTCAGCACGCTGAACACAACTATTGGTGTGATTGTTCACCGTATCGAGGTTCGTGACAAGTCGTCAATCGTTGGTAACATGGAAGTGTCGGTCTCCGAATGGGGTCACGCTACTCCCGAGAAGGGTACACGACCTGGAACCGGTTTAGACCATCCGATAAGAGCTAGACATATTCAGGTCACCGAGTGCACACTACACTCCATGACATCCACAGCACCCTCGGACTCCAGGTTGCAGCTGCTTGAGCTATTTACTATTGGGTCGTCTTTTCATCATCAAAGACATTGCAGTTGCCCTGTAACTTTTCAGTCAACAGTCAATCAACAGCACGAATCAATCAATCAATCGACACCTCTGTCCAAAAACCTTCAACTAGTAAGTCTATGAATCTAGCTGCGATAATGGTCCTTCTGCTGTTAACCTTTATACCAAACATATATCAACGCCTACTTCAACACAAACTTTTACAAAAAATTAGGCTCGACGAAAAAAAAATCACAAGTGAAAACCAGCAACAACAAAACTGACACTCAAAAAAAAAAAAAAAAAAAAAAACAAGGTGTCGCAATATAAGCCAGGAGAATATGAATAAAATTCATATTAGCTGTATGATTTTGTACCAATTTCATTGATTGCACAGCAAAACGCAAAACAGGACATCACAACAAATAGGATTCCTGATGACCTTTAGCTTCGACAGCACCACCCACATGCTAATTTGAACATTGGTTTATAGCAAGTATTTCCTTGTCAAATTTCATCAACATTCCACTCAGCCATGTTGGCCATGTGAACATGGTGGTAATAAAATCTTAACTTTGACACATGGAATATCAAAATCGAGTTTGGATAGAATCCACCAGGTGACAGCATTTCTAGATAAGAATACACCAAACAAAATCCTACGCGACATCCTGACACATGCAATATCTTAACTCTGTCTTGTCCTAACTAATCCCAACGACGTCTTGTCACATGGAACAAACATACAAAGTTTGATTCGAATTCAACAAGGAGTTTTCAAGTTTACATACAGAAACCAGATTTAGACTTTGCCACCGGGTGGGGCCACCTGTAGGTAGACATTTGCCAAAATCAATCCCAAGCGACGTCTTGTCACATGGAACACTCATACAAAGTTCGATTTGAACTCCATAAGCGCGGTTTTCAAGTTAATGTCCGGAAGCCAAAAAGTTTACGGACGGACGGAATTTGAAATCAGGTGGCGCCACCTGTAGGTCGACATATGCCTAAATCAATCACAAGCGACGTCTTGTCACATAGAGCACTCAAGCTACGTTTGATTTGAATTATATTAGCGCTTTTCAAAGTAAATCCCCTGTGTCGGAGACTGTTGCTCTCGCAAACCGTTTCGACGCCTTGGAATGAATGGGGGTAGGCATCGGGCCTCCTCCCTCTACATTTCGCCAACCTCCACCCACTACAGGGCGGCATCTCGTTAAAAAGCTAATAGAATACATAGTGCTGGTGGCTCGAAAAAACGAAAAACTAAACCTTGGCAGGTTTTAGGGCAAGTATCCAGCACGGTCAGCTGCACGAGGGACTTGTTTGGCAACATTGCTGGCAATTTTGGTCTACGGTTCCTTAAGCTGAGTGATGTGTATCACAAAATAAATTAAATATAAAAAAAATTACTATTGTGAAAGATTGTAAATAACTGTAATTGACAAAGTGAAAAACACAATATATAGATCCACAACTATATGGCGTGACCATTCAGACGTCACTTAGAAACCGACGGGATCCGAGAGCCGCTCGCCGACCAATTCTAGAATGGTTCAGAGCATGCCCGGATCTCTCCTTCGCATCCCTCCTTAATGGATTCCATAATACAATGGAACTGTTTACATCTAAATGCTTATATGACTGAGCTGGGTTTCAGTCATATAATCTATCAGCTATATGCCTTCAAGAATCACACAAATCACAACAAAAAAAACCTTTTACAAAGATAAAATCACTCTGCAAAACTTTGCCCTTTACCCTACATTTTCAAATGAAATGGAAAGCTAACCTTATCCACTGTACTGTAGCTCTTGGTACATAGTTAAAGGCTGTGGCTGTTCGTGTTTCTTTTGCTAAAACGGTTACTTTGTGTGTTCTATTTATGTTCCACCCAACTTTTTACTTTCAGTTCGTAGACTTCAACATTTAATTGAACAACTACCTAAACCTTTCATTTGTTTAGGGGATTTTAATGCCCACAACCCTTAATGGGACAGTAATTCCCTTAGTAACAATGACAAAGGTCAGGATTTTTATTGGAATGATCATGATGACCTATGGCAGCGATCATTTTCCTATTATTCCTGCGCATCTCTCGTCCAACTCGTTGGAGAGAATGCCAAGGTGGAAATTTGACAGCAGATTGGCATTCTTTCGACATGATATGTGGGAAAGAGCGCGAACAACCGATCGTTTTAGCAGCAGATGGCCCTATAGAAACCTTCAGTAACATTATACTATCTGCTGCTGACTGAACAACCCCAAAGGCCTCGACAAACCCATATCTAAAAGTAAACCCTTATGACTATTAAAGATCGTAAAACGGCTGAGCGTCACTTTAATAAACAATGTCTTCAAGGTAATTCGAGCCAAGTGCGTATCACTAGAGCTAAAACTAGGCGCACGCTCAAAATCAAGAGACGCAAGTGCTGACTTCTTGTCTGTTATCTCATTTAAAACACAAATGCGTAAGGTTTGGAACATTGTTCCGAGACTTAAAGGCATAAACAACAAAGCCAAGGCACATTTAATCTCGATGAACTAAAATCAGCACTTAATATGGCCAATGACTTTGCATGTGACCCTGATGCTGTATATTATAGGTTTCTGGATCATCTTCCATCGTCACAGAGCTATTAGAAATATATAATAAGATATGGGCTTCCGGCTTATTCCCTCAATGCTGGAGAGAGGCACCTGTTAAATCGGTCCCAAAAGCGAGAAAAGATGACATCGATCTTCTAAACTACCACCCCATGGCTCTTGCTAGCTATTTCTACAAGACAATGGTGCAGCTAATCCATGGCCGCCTTGTGTAAGTCTTTGAGGACCGAAACCTACTTACAAACTTCCAATGTTGTTTCAGACAAGATCGGTCAACTTAAGAACACTTGGTCGGTGTACTATTCTTGACTATATGTTAGGACATCGGATGGCCATGTAGGCTTAGGAAAATGACACGATGAAGATGAAAAGTAATACAAATAATACAACATCTCCCTCCTTAAGAATCAAACATATGACAATAAGTATATGAATGCAAAACAACCAAATATTAAGTTTAACATACTATCGATAGTGATGCTATAATCAATTTGATATGATTACTTTAAACTAAGATTGCATAATAATACATGCACAATATATGATTTACAAAGAATAATAAACTTGAATGTATTTCACGTACTTGAACAATTATTTATTATGTTAGATGTATTGTAAACTATAAAGTTTACATAGACTGTATTGTTCTAAGTTTTACAACTCTTCCTGGTTTAGGGGTTTAACCCCTCGATATCGGTCATAGTTAGGGTTTTTAAGACCTCTGTCGTCATTTTGACACCGAGTCAAAACCCGAGCCGCCGCAATTATAGCGATTGTGAAGTAGACATGTTTTAAACTAGGTTCGCGACAACCAATTCTCTATTTGTGCTGTATGTTTTATAAAATTAAGAAAACAAAATTTGAAGCGGAGGCGGCC
>JAQQZZ010031254.1:0-10736 GCA_030265115.1 Mopalia vespertina | reverse complement strand
GTGCTTCACTGCTGATTCTCATTCAATGTAGCACTCATAGGTTCATGGCCTGATAACTGTCATAGTGTGCTTCACTGCTGATTCTCATTCAATGTAGCACTCATAGGTTCATGGCCTGATAACTGTCATAGTGTGCTTCACTGGTGAGTCCCGTTCAATGTACCTCTCATAGGTTCATGGCCTGATAACTGTCATAGTGTGCTTCATTACTGAGTCTCATTCAATGTAGCACTCATAGGTTCATGGCCTGATAACTGTCATAGTGTGCTTCATTGCTGAGTCTCATTCAAAGTACCTCTCATAGGTTCATGGCCTGATAACTGTCATAGTGTGCTTCATTGCTGAGTCTCATTCAATGTAGCACTCATAGGTTCATGGCCTGATAACTGTCATAGTGTGCTTCACTGGTGAGTCTCGTTCAATGTACCTCTCATCGGTTCATGGCCTGATAACTGTCATGTGCTTCATTGCTGAGTCTCATTCAATGTAGCACTCATAGGTTCATGGCCTGAGCTGTCAGAGCTTGCTTAGTCACCTAACTCTGTTTGTCGACCATAAGTCACACGATGTGGCTCCGTCAATCATGGGGGTGGTTTTACAAGGTTTGCAATCGTAATTAGGCAATTAACAGTGAAGTGGACAATCAGTCGTCATATAAGTGAAATACCTTTGAGAACAACGTTCAACCCCAATCAAACAAACAAATCAATCACCTAACATTGTCATACAGTTTGTTAAGAGTACAGCGCCCTCACCTGCGTGCCACTGGTCTTGTCTTTAGTTTTAAAGACTCGGTGTAGAATGATTAAACTTATCATTAACTTGTGGAGGATTGTTTTTAATATAATTGTAGATACAGAGGAAGCCAGTGAAGGAGAAATGTCTAAGTCTACAGAATACACAGAAATAAAGGAACAGTGAGTAGATCCTTTGCACATCGCCTGCAAAACTATCTAAATTCTTTACACAAACATTTTACCTGAAGGTAATCGCATTCTCCAGATATTATATGGCACTGGGGCTTTATGATCTGTTCATGTTGCTCTGGTGCTCTCAAAGCTGTGTAGCAACTGGAAGCTGATCTGTTGTGTTGCCATGTTGTGGGTCATGACTGTCTTGTCATCTTGATATGTTAGAGTAGTTTCCATAACCCATTGGGTTGGCATGCTGTCGTATGAATGAAATAACCTTAAGTACCAGGTCAAACCCCAATCACACAAGCAAATTTAACAGTAACTTAACCGAGTGATTCCCACCAGGGCAAGTAGATTTGAATATGTGGTTGCCCAGACACGCGTTTCACAAAGCGTTCTTAGCCTACGTTGCACGTAACTGTCATGGCAACACTATGTCTTCAACACTGGTCATCATGGTAATATCGTTTTGCGTAAGCTAAGATCGCTTTGTGAAACGGGCCCCTGATTCATATCCACTTTCTCTTTACTGCGGCTTAATGGTAAGCGTGTTAGCATTTAACTTTATTTAAACGTTCACAGGATTGAACGGAAATTGGGAAAATCCTTTGTCATAGAAGTGAAATACCCTTGAGTACGACATTAAACCCCAATCAAACAAACAAACAAACAAACGCGTTTCACAAAGCGATCTTAGCCTACGTTGCACGTAACTGTCATGGCAACACTATGTCTTCAACATTGGTCGTCATGGTAATTACGTTTTGCGTAAGCTAAGATCGCTTTGTGAAATGGGCCCCTGATTCCTATCCACTTTCTCTTTACTGTGGCTTAATGGTAAGCGTGTTAGCATTTAACTTTATTTAAACGCTCACAGGATTGAACGGAAATTGGGAAAATCCTTTGTCATAGAAGTGAAATACCCTTGAGTACAATGTTAAACTCTAATAAAACAAAAACCTGCAAATGTACATTAGTTGTGTCAAGAGGCTTTGTGAGAATCTACAAAAATGTTTTTCAAAGCTTCAGTATTCTCACAATAAGTAATCAATTTATCTGCCATTGCTTCTTGTAGAATGTACCAGGATAAGCTGGCTCAGTTCAAGAAACAACTGGCCCAGCTGAAGGAGGGCAGTCTACCAGAATATAGTAAACGTCTCAAGAAGATTGATCAGCAGTATAAAGAGAGGCTCCGAATGAATGAAATCTGGAAACAATATGAGGTATTGAGGAAGCCAATTTTATACATTTATCAAGAGGACCTGGTTACTTTTTTTTAATTTAAACTTTTGAAACATTGCCTGTGTGTACTGATCAGGGGCCCGTTTCACAAAGCCATCTTAGCTTACGTTAATCATAAATACCATGACGACCAGTGCTGAAGACATAGTGTTGCCATGGTAGTAATGTTCAACGTAAGCTAGGATCCCTTTGTGAAATGAGCCCTAGCATTTTAACTGGTGTTCAAATTTTGGGTTACAATATCTGGATAATGGGGATATTTTATGTTCAACTAAAAATGATCCAAGATAATCAAAAGTATGCTTAAAGATGATCGTTATAGCCTGATCTTGTCAAATGAGATTTTGTTGACAAGCCCATATATCAGAGGGTATTTATGATGGTAAATTAGGAAAAACATTGATGGATATTCTTTTTGTAGAGAAATATAA
The DNA here is from genome assembly GCA_030265115.1 of Mopalia vespertina. NCBI lineage: Eukaryota > Metazoa > Mollusca > Polyplacophora > Chitonida > Mopaliidae > Mopalia > Mopalia vespertina. The sequence goes on along the minus strand of JAQQZZ010031254.1, from coordinate 8,149 downwards.
TTTTCCTTTTCTGAACCGGGATTCGAACTCAGTTCTCAGGTTAGCAGGGCCAGCTCACTAACCAACTGAGCAACAAAGACTTACAGCAGAGCGACCCTGAGTTTTCAGTGAATTTCAGATAATTATATATACATAACTCTATAATTATAGTAAATAGTTTAAATCCATAAATATGTATTTTTTTATCAGTTCAAACAACTTCTACAAGACATAGTCCTGTTGCTAAGGGAGGCCTGTTTTGAGCATACTTTTGACTGTCTACATTCATATAATTGTCATTGGAGAAATATTATAATTTCAACAGCCACAATAGGGTACAACAAGTAACATTTTAAGTTGTATTAATTTGGTTTATTGCTTTTGGAGTACAGAGCTGTCCTAGAAGCAGGCCTGTGCTGTAATCTTTTCCGGCATTACCTAAAAATCCATCCTCTAAAATTTTCTCAGGTAACCTAACATTTGCATTTTCCCCTGGTTTGCTGATTTTTTAAATACATAAATGTGTCTTGGTGAAAAATAAGGCAAAATTGCTTTAAAACACAAACTTCATTGATTATCGGATGACAAAATATTTCAAAATCAGGAGCAAAATTCAAATTTAGACGAAAACTGCAAACAATTTGGGAACCTATAAATAGGTCCTCCTAAATTAATTTTGCATAACCATGGGAAAACCCCGTTCTGACCGTTCTCCCCAACAGCACCTGAGAAGTACAGTATTACCTTTGAACATGACATTAAATACCTATCAGTCTAACATGTATTTTAAAGCTGTAATACTCCAGATGTCTTTTGTTTCAGCTGGAATGTGTTGACCGAGACTACATTCAGGATAAGAAAGCAACAGCCCTGGAGTTTGAGGTGATTTAACTTGTGCATGAATGGTTTATAAATATACAGAAAAACGATTTATATGCCTCTATTGTAGAACAAATCCAAGCAATCTCACAGAAAGGTACATAATAGGCATTGACAGAGTGCCTCAGTGGTGACATTTTAATTTTATGAATTATCATAAATACATATAAACTATTTAAATTTTTTCCAGCTATACATAACTTAGTGGCAAATAAACATAAGAGTAGTGGCATGTAGAATCTATAGCAGTCACGCCTGCCAGTTTCAATTTTGAAATAAGATTATTTTCACAATGCCACCAACCAAAGAAATGTATAGTTTATAACATAATTGTGACATCGATTCGACAGCTGTTAAAGAGCAGGCTGTATATTTGTCCAAATTGGCAATTGAGTTTAATGGTTATTACACTCATACGACAGTGTGAGAACGTAAGTTGCAGCAAACCATAAAATACAAGACAGACATTGATAAACAGCCTATTCAACTGTGAGCTACCTTGAAATCCACAAAAAATATATACAGGACTGCATTTCACGGCTAAAAGTTTAATGCACATGTATTATATATTCCTAAATTTCGAATAAAGTCCATGGAACACTAAAAAGGAGATTCTGAATACTCATAAAGTAATCTCTGTTTTATCATGCGCTAAATGGTCATTTTTTGTTCCGTTTTTTTTTTAGCTCGGTCATCTTGGCGCAGTTTTACACTCAAATTTCGTTTACTTTCTCTTATGAATTTAATTTTTGCAAATAAATTTTTTCTTCACTTCAAGTAGACTTAGTGAAGCTGGTAGCTTGTTTATTTGATTGTAAGAACTGATCCTAGTATAAACTCTGTGTGTTGTATTTTATTGGTATATAACAAGCTGTGGTTGTATAGGCCCACTGTAGACAGTGAGACGTGGTACCAACGAGGACAAGGGTTAATCTATAGTGTTGCGAGCATTTCATTTGTTTAGCTGGTACAGATGTATTTTGACTACAAGTACAAACATGGTGTGTTCTTTAATGACAATTGGTTATGGACTGGCTTTTGTAAAAATGTTGACAATAACAAACCAATGTGTGTTTCACGTAAAAAGTCATTGATATTGGGAAGATTGGGGAAGCAGCAATCACTTCTCATATTAGAGGACAAAAACATTCACTTCACTGTTCAATGGAAAAACTGACCATTCAACCCTCCTACTTCAAGTTTTTCAAGTTTTTTTGGAGTAAAACACATGATCATGTTGACATTGAAGTGACATAAATTTCATGTACATGTGCCTTCAAATTTATTTTGTGATAAAGACTAGTAACGTTTAATATTTATTTTTATTTCACTCCATACTATTTATAGGAAACTACCTTGAAAACTGAAATTATCACCATGAAAAGACCTTGAAAATTGAAAGGTCTATAGTGACAAACCCTGTCAAGGATAGAACAAGCCTCTAACAAGGCTTTATTCTTGCTCTTATCTCTACTTTGAATAATATATCACAACTATTGTATGTAACATAGATATGCGTATGAATTTTTGTTTTTATTTGGTTAATTAATAAATAAAAATATACAAAAAAAAATTTAAAAAAGCGCGGCCAACACTACTTCCATTTGTGTCACGTGCCTCCGTGATTTAGTGGTTAGCCTGTTGGCCTACTTATCCTACTACTTCAATGTACAGCTTACCAGAGCAAGTCCCTCTTTAGACCTCGGTATATGAATGAGTCACAGGATGTGGGTCTAGCAATCACAGGGGTGGTTTTCAATCTTCTTCTCCCAATCAAATGCTGCTAAATCTTTTGTTGAAAAAAATTGTAAAGAAAGAAAAATTTATATATCTCTACCGGTAATCTTATTTTCTAACATAGACCCGTGGTCAGCATTCATACACTTACAAATTTTTAAAACCCAAATACACTATACCTGAGTCAGAAAAGAATACACTATAATAATAAAATTCCGATTGTCTACTTAATTTTCCTTCACATATTGTACATCCCTTTGACTAAGGACTGTTTATTTGGGGAATACCAATGCTGTTTTAACGTAGCAGTGGAGGAAAATTAACTTTCCAATTTGATCAAAACACATAACATTTTATGGTTATGCTGGTGTCAGTTATTATTGGAATACACCACTGTCCTATAAGTGTAATGCCCTTAAGCATGGAGTAAACACCATTCAACCAATCACATATTTTGCTGGCATGCCATTATACGAGTAAAATGACCGTAATATATTGTAAAACCCCAATTAAACAAATGAAATAATATTTCAACGTGCCATCTGACATCAATTTCAAATGAGATATAAATAAAACATAATTAATACTGTCAAATTTAAATTTTGTCTAGACTTTCCATTAATAAATACTGTTAATGTTTTGATTACAATAATAATTTAGCTTTTTTTTTCAAGACAAATGAATATAAAGATTTTTATTGGAATGTTGCAGTTATAATAGTATATTTGTTTTACGTTGTTGTTGTTTTGTTTTTTGTTAGGAGAAGAAGATTGACCTGAAAGAAGCTTTAATAATGGAGTTAGAGGAGAAGAGAAGAAACATTGAGAATGAACATATCATCTTGGAACTAGCAGGAGGTAAACCAAGACAAAATTTGTTTTGTATTCATCTTAGGCCGTCCAAATTAATATATTTGTTTTCTGTAACAAGAATGTAAAATAGTGGGTAGGTAGGCATAATTTTTATTATTATTATTCTTTTTTTTTTAATTAATAGCATAAAAAAACACTTTTGCATATCTGAATAAAAAAAATCTATACATGTTCTTGTAATTTTAGGCCTTGCTGTAGGCTACTTCACTTATTTAATGGCAGTGTATTAAATTTCATTGAAAAAAAACAACATAACCAATGCTTTTTGGATGAGGTGGTTTTTCTTTTTCTAATTCATGAAAAGTTGTTACCTATTTTCTGAAAACGACACATAAAAAAAAAAAAATACCAACCATTACCTTTTGTTTTGGCCTTGAATTTTTTTGTGTAGGTAGGGTTACAGGAAACAAATAAATTATTATGGATGGCCTTATTCTCTTATCCATGCTTGTAGAGTTCTGACTGAACTATGGTCAATATAGTGCATTTAAATAATAATAAGTGAGTGTTTTAAGCCACTTTTCCACCCCTAACTTCATCAGAAGTATGAACAGAATAGCCTGATTATCATGTTATTCTGGCCAAATTGCAAAGCCGATCCCTCTGGCTGGGGGAAGTTTGTCCGGAGAATTATCAATGTTGTCTTTACCTAGCAGATTTTATGATTATGCTGGGCCCGCGGCCGTGGCTAAGTGGTTAGCGAGTGCGCTTTCAGAGCCTACTTCGATGTACCGTTCACAGGATCGAGTCCCTCTGTCGACCCTCATGTATATGAGTGAGTCACAAGATGTGGCTTCGGCAATCGCAGGGGTGGTTTTTACGAGGTTTCCTCTCGGTTTTCCACCGTAATAAGGCAAGGAGCAGTGTGAAGTGGACAATCCGTCGTCATATAAGTGTAATACCCTTGAGTACGACGTTAAACCCCAAACAAACAAACAAACAAACAAACAAACAATCACAATCTTCACTTGCCCTGAATTGAAAGTTTTTTTAGCATAGGTACATTGTAATTATGTATTGTTTTAACATTATTGAGCAAGGGAATTTTGGCTTCATTTTCAAATTTACTGGGCCATGCCTCTGGGAGGGAGCTTCCTGTTGCCCTGGTGCTCTTAGTGGAGCTAAAGTGCAACATGAAGCCGATCTGTTTATGATGTCTTTCTATAGCGTCCTGTGATTATCCTGTCTTGTTGTCCAGCTGGTTGCTTTATGGAGGTCCCATTTTGCATCAGTTTCTTTAACTAGATGCTATAAATACTTTCTCATCAAACCGGGAAAAAAGTAACAATTAAGAATGAATGAGATTACAGTACTTATACTCTCATACTAACTTCCTATGTTTTAAGTTTGATCAAATCCATTAATCAAATCTGTTATTATATTTTGATCAATATACATAATTGTGTCCATTATTTGGCATATACAAAATCTCCAACTTTAAATATCTCATTTAATCTTTTGGTTTTTACGAGGTTTCCTCTCTGTTCAACTGTAGTATATCAAGATTAGTTTAGTATTAGTATAGTATAATTACTTTGATAATTTTACTATTTATTTATTTATATATATATTTTTATGTTTTAAATGTTTAAATATTATGCATATGTTTATGAAATTTAAGAAAAATTATGTACAGTATTTATTGAGGGCTACAGGGAAGAGCAAATTTTTCATTTGACTGTTATTTTCCCCTCGTTAAATAAAGTTATTTATATTATTATTAAGAAATGAGCAATCCAGTGCCATCTAAGTGAAATAACGTTAAGTTCGATATTAAACCCTACAAGGAAACAAAGAAACAAAATTAAATATTTTTAAGCTTTATTTGATAACTAACCTTTACATGTTTTCGTTCGTAGATAAAATGTCAAATTCCTCACAAATACAAAATATTTTCAAAATTTCTCACCAAGACGTGAGATTTCACTCAAACTAGGAGAATTTCGTTGTATGATATCGTCACCTTCTTAAAATAATGTCCTACGTCATTTTTTGATCATTTTGATATTTTGGCTAAATCAACCAATTCATTGATGCTGGCCACACTTGTATTATTGCCACAGCCTACTATAATAGATCATGGTATTTTTACCCATTTAGTATAACTCCCCAAATCAAGTTTGTGACTTAGGCAGTTTTATATCTTGACATACATGTAGCACACAAAAAAAAGAACGCAACTTTAAATGATGCATTATGGGAAACTTTTTGCGTTCCTTGATCATAATGTCGCTTACTAAACGAAACACATACCCAGTGCAAATGTATGGCAACTGAATCTACAAATATTAAGCCAGTCGTCCAAATGAAGACAACAGCCATGCAGTGGCTGATCAGGGACGAATTTTATAAATTTTATATCTTGCCTAACTCAAGAAAATGTGAGTCGGGCAATTTTACTTAGGCAATTATTTTAACAAGGCGTCGATATTCCTGCGGTTCAAGTATAAATAATGATAATATACTGATTTATTTGTAATTCACAATTCCTTGTCACCTACATTTTATATCATTTTCAGTTTTATAATTTTATAGACATTATTTTTTCTTTGATTCCTCAGGTAATTTTTTCATCTGGAGCTTTGTATAACCTCTATTGGCTCATGTGTTTGGGGAGGTTTGTTTTTGGGTAAGTTGGTGAATAGGTATTGCCATGAAACAGGAATAATACAGACATGGTGTCAAGAACAGATTCATGACTGTTTGCCAGGGCTTAGGCAGAGAGGTGTCCACCCGTCCTTTGAACACCCTGAATTGAACAATATCCTCATTTGGACACACTGTTTAAAGAAACTTTAACATGCAGGATATAAAGAAACTTTAAAAACTGGACACCCAGTCACTTAAATAGTGAAGCAAAATGACCATTTTGGGACACCGTACTTTTGATTTCTGACCAAGCCCCATACTGTTTGAACCGACAGTGTTGGAATTGCCTGTGCCTGGGAAGCCCAGGGTGTTCTTGTTATAGTAATTAGGGGTTCCAGCATTAAGCTGGAAGCCCTATTGTTTTTGTTCGGTTTATTTGTCGCTGTTATCATTATTTTTATTTTTTTTCGCACCTCCCTATGTGTAACAAAACTGCTAGATATAAAGAGCTGTAGTACTGAACTACACTCTGATTTTTGCTAGGTCACTTCACTTTCCGAAACTAGCAACCACATTCGAAAACCTCTATTTGAAAACTCCTCCTGAACGCATCGTACAATTGTGCTGAATTTGTGTCTTCAAGACCACAGTATTTTCACAAAAATTATTCAGTCTTCAAGACCACAGTATTTTCACAAAAATTATTTAGTCTTCAAGACCACAGTATTTTCACAAAAATTATTCAGTCTTCAAGACCACAGTATTTTCACAAAAATTATTCAGTCTTCAAGACCATCTAATGGCGCCACACGGGTGATCACAGAAATCACGGACTTGCACTATTGACGTCACAGTGGCGCCTTATACTTGAGTCGACTTCGCAAACATGTTTCAAGTAATAAAATCAACAGAAAAACTACCTAATTTCTTTTTATAGCGAAGATTAGGTTAGTGGAGTTCTACCTAGAAAAATATGTTTCATAATTTAATTCACATGGATAACCAGAGAAACTGGAAAAAATGTTTAAACAATCGACACAGTGTAACTTTCATTGTGGGAAAGCTACAGCATTGACAACAACGCCGTTAAAACGGTTGTAACGTGTTCTTAAAAAAAGATGTACGACTTTCGTGGTAAGAGTAACCGTTTCAATTTAACAGCGAGTTATAAATACAGAGGTTTAAATACTTCAGTCATTTTCTCCCCTATGTTAAATCATAGGAGATCCTGCAAAATGCAAATTACAATAGCTTCTCTATTACATTGGCTTCATCGATAATTTTTACACTATAAGATAGCCCATATGGCCATATCATTCTCTACAATTAATAAGCACATGACCCCGAATTTGAAACACGGATAACCAGGCCTGTGCTGTAATCTTTTCTGCATAACCTAAAAATCGGTCTTCTAAAATTTTGTCAGGTAACATTTGCATTTTCCCCTGGTTTCCTAATTTTTTAAATACATAAATATGCATTGCTGAAAAATAAAGCAAAATTGCTTTAAAACTTAAACTTCATTGCTTATTGGATGCCAAAATCAGTAGCAAAATTCAAATTTAGACAAAGACTGCAAAAAATTTGGGAAACCTATAAATAGGTCCTCCGAAATTATGTTTGCATAACCATGGGGAAACCCCGTTCTGACGGTTCTCCCCAACAGCACAGGCCTGGATAACAAGTGCAAAGTTTATTGCTAAAAGCGAAAGTAAGTGTTAGTAATCTACGCAGTGCCAGAGATTTGGAGGAAAATACCCATCTGAAGGGATAGCAATACCTCATGGTGAGCAGCAATCGTATTCTCGTGAGAGTTTCTTAAGTAGACCAGACTAAGGCAACTCTCGTACGCCATGCCAGGCCATCGCGCATTAATTTCCGCCAATATTTGGGGCGACCTATCAGCCACATATCAGGAAATAAAAGACTGGCAAAATAAAAATGGCCCGAGTGTATTTTAGAGTCAATGTCTCGACGTAGGACGTATAAGCGATTATATTTTAGAATGGGTGAGCAGAGATTAGGCAAGCGAATTCATTTGTCTTATTATAACATGGTGACCTATATATGATATTGGTAAAGGGGAATCAGAT
>JAQQZZ010031243.1:0-10737 GCA_030265115.1 Mopalia vespertina | reverse complement strand
AAGTTGAGCTTCATATCTCGTCACGGCTGATGATTCCGAGAGCCTCGGACTTTCCCGAAGAGCGGATTAAGCCTTCAAACTTCCAATACTAATCCCTCAAGTCCAGCTTTGTCGGAATCGATCATAGGGCAATTTGATGTGGGTCAGTTGTGCCTCCTTCTCTTTATAGCTCCATGACCAAACCTACACCACTACCACCCCAAGAACAGCCTCTGCCCCCACTCCAACCCCTGGAACACACAGCAGTCAAAGCTACTTATCCAGTACATATGTAAGGGGGGCATTCGACCTCCAATGTTACCTTTTTAAGTTTCCTGCCGGCATTCTTGGCAAATTCCATGGCTACTTTACCACTGAAACTTAGTTCCTTGCTTACAGTATTCACCATCACATCAGCCTGAGAACAAGCCAAGCATTTAAGTTAACATTTCACGGAGTCCGTTTACTCTATTGGAAATCATAAACACAAATTGGAAAGAATGCAAGTGAAATCAGAGCGATTGGCAAATCGGCTAACACTATCGAAAAGATAATAACTTTCTCTTTCCGATTCTCTTTTTTTCTGATCTTATTTGTTTACCGTTTAAGTACCAAGCTTGACAGAAAAGGATAAAATAGTATATCAATGTTTACTGTTCGGCAAGTGCTAGAGGAGCGACATATGTTGTTGTTCGCCTTTTCAAAGGTCTAAAGCCAATAAGAAGCTCCATAGCGGACAGATGACTACTTTCGAATGACGCTGAAGAGAAAAAGGCTGACAGTCGAGTACACACCGACCAATAAGGAATAAGCCACGTTAATGTGCTATTGTGTTTAGATTCAATCATTTATTGTCTTGGTAGCCATCATGTTCTGTGGTAGACTGTAATTGACCAGCCATCATGTTCTATGGTAGACTGTAATTAACCAGGCATCATGTTCTGTGGTAGACTGTAATTAACCATCCACCATGTTCTGTGGTAGTCTGTAATTAACCAGCCATCGTGTTCTGTGATAGTCTGTAATCGACCAGCCATCATGTTCTGTGGTAGTCTGTAATTAACCAGCCATCATGTTCTGTGGTAGTCTGTAATTAACCAGCCATCGTGTTACTGAGGCTTGAAGTAGTCTAGCTATGATGTGGCTGGTTTTCCCAATGAAGGCGAGGGAGATACGTATTGGTGGCTGAGGTGGCGGAGGATTCCGATGTTGGGTGATGCGTCCAATGCTTTTTTTCTACGATTTCTTTCGCCTACTGGTTGTAAGATGTAAATACTTTCTTTAAGTGATTAAGGTGGGCTGAATAAGTTATACCCGCACTCATGGAGTTACAGTGGTATAAGGACAAACTTACCTTACATTTTGTAATATTTGCATCAGTTAATATCACTTTACATCCATACAGGTTGTATTCCTCTTCTTTGTACTTTGGTTTTTTTGTCTTAACACCTTTAAGTTTTCTGCAATAAATTCAAAGGATCACCATACCGGATACATAACACAATTGCAAGAACTTCGGATAATAAAATACTAAACAGCTGTTATTACCAAGGTCATCAGTATGCATCATTGACCAACATGATTTATTACTATCATTCAGACATTTCAGCCTCCCAAAGGGTTAAGTATATGTGGAATTCTGGGAAATATCATTACACTGTTTGACCTCGGATTGCTATCATAACTGTTAAAAACGGATCAAAACATTGTGACCTTCATACACAACTACACAAAACTACGCTAACACGTCACATGTACTATATTATTTTGAAGTTCAACATTCAACTCACACCATCTTGCATTTAAATGAAAGCACGCCTTCTTGTTTTAGTATAGAACTCACTAAATGGAAAAAGGGAAAGAAACCTGTCGTACTTGGCTGATGGATTCGCAGTAGGTTGTGATTGGCTGTTGAGACCAGTAGGTTGTGATTGGCTGTTGAGGCCAGTAGGTCGTGATTGGCTGATTTGACCAGTGGCAGTTGCCCCCAGTGTTACTGGATCACTCCCAGCCAGAGAAGGAATAGTCAGTTTATCAATTGTGATGGTACACTTCTTCTCACTTGCCAATCTATAGATCTCTGCCTTTCCAGCAGAGGTGGCAGTCAATAAGTGGAAACTACCTGAGTTGTAAAAAAATATAGGACTACAGTAATGAATACAAGACAACTTTGCGCGCAACAAGATATAACATGAGGCATGCATGCATCTTTTTATCTCTGAGCTTAAATTTCGACATACTCGTATACGTTTCGGACAGTAACAACTTTGGGTTTTACCCCTGGGGTTTTGACACCACTAATTACTTAAAATAGTATACAAGTTCCAAAAAATGTCTATATTGGAAAATTTTTATATCACTTTTTGAAAAATATTAAATAAACCTAGTTAATTCAAATTTGTTTGTCTATCTACGGAATCAGTTCTAATGAGGTAATTCTAAAAATAATGTTATTGAACGAAGTATATAAACGGCCTTGCCTTCAACCAGAGATCTATAATGTATTGTTGGAAAAGCTGGCCCACATTGTTCCATGTCTGGTCCACTATACTCTAGCTTTGTTTCTTTCCCGTCCACATGCAGGCAACCATCTTCTTCATTCCTGAAAAAAAATTGCAAATTACAGCAAATCACTCAATCCTACGCCGACTGCCCTACAGCGGAAAGTTAAAACCAGCCATAAAGGTATTGGATTTGTAGACTTACAATACAGCGAAATAAAAAAAATAGCATTCATTTTGTACTTAGCCTGCAAGAACCAAGAGAGATACAAGTGTTATTCGAATTGAAAATAAAGAGGGCTTCCGATTGCTTTTAAGTTCGTCAGATAAACGATCAGGAAATAACACAGCATCCATCAGATATTGCAGTTTCATTAAAAATCTACTGTACTGCAAACAACTTATGTGCATAATAATTTTCACATACTTAACTTGCTTATTCCTATTCGTATCATTTGAAAGGTTATCTGGTATCTTCTGACCACTCTTTGAAATATCTATACCAGTCACCTCCGTCACAGATCTACCTTCTTTTCTCTCGTCACATATACCTGGTAAATGACATCATATCTCGACAAATAATAAAATACAACTTATTTTACTGTTAGACGTTTTATTTGTTTGTTTGTTTGTTTGTTTGATTGGGGTTTTACGTCGTACTCAAGGGTATTTCACTTATATGACTACGTGCCAGCCCAATGGATGAAGGAAACCACCCTAGACACACTGGCTAGATATGACAAAAACTGTATAACTTTAATGACGCAGTGTCTGTTTTATATTACATCTGAACACTTGCAGCCTGTTCATTTGCTTGTTCGCTTAAACTCGCCAGAAACCACACACCTGTGCAGAAATGTAGGTTTGTTTTTATTTTCACATAAGAGAATTACAGTGGTCTATGTTAAATTCAAATAATTTCTGCGGGCTCAAGCTATGTACTGAATGCATACTTTGTAAAGCACTTACAAGGAGTACAAATTTTACACTAAGAAGTTCTCCTTTCATTGAATCTAACACAAAACAGTAAAAAAAACATTTTGTTTTAAATCACCAAGAATAACTTAGTCAGCACAAGGCAGCGAATAATTTTGATGTAAAATGGCTTCGTAAGGTCCGATGTTTTTTAGTTGGTCCAAAACATACATGTATACTTAATTCAAAGCTCAATAACAGGCTAAGTTGTTTTACAATCAGAGATATTTTTGGCCCTAAGCCCATCTAAATGAATTTTAGGTCAACAAGCTGAAAGGTACGCGGCCCTTCTCTTTGTACACAGTTTCTGCAGATTCATTTATACTGACGTCATCAGTTTAGGGATTCTCGTGAATCTTGGAACTTTACAAACCTTGGATCGTTGAAAAAATCATGGACCATTAAACAGTCTTGGATCAAATATAACCGGAAGTCTTATACCTCAGAAAGTTACTTTATATGAGACTTAATCGTTGTCTTGGACATAATAAATATGTATATTGTACACATTGTACACAGATATGTATTGTGCTATTTTTTAGTTTGGACACAATGGTGTTCCTTGGAGTAGAATGTGTAAGATTTGTGTTTTTGTCCGCTTTGGTGTGACATATCACTGTTTAGTTCCAGATTAACTTCAATAGTTAGCACATTGTGGTAAGGAGAATACGTTGATAAAACGCAAGTTAGGGCTACCAAGTGGGCAATATGTTTCTCAAGTATTCCATATCTAGTACTGACCAATGTCAAAACAGTTATGCACATATAAAGAAACATTTAACGACTAAAGAATAAAAAATTAATACAAGAATTAACAGAGTTGAAATATGATTGTGTTGTTAAAGAGAGCAGATTTGGCAGCCATCTTTAATTAACTGCAAATGGAAAATTCAAACGCAATAGTGACTAATTTTAATTGTGTTCTTAATGAAAACACAATGATTTCCCTACCGGCATGTTGGAGAGAGACACCAGAGTTCCTGTCGGGAGGTGAATGTTTTCCGTTGTGGTTCACATCCGGGCTCTCACTTATGGTTCCACTGACTCCCGCATGTCCATTGTGGGGTAAGTGACGACAGGCCGTTTGACTTTTATCAACACTTGTCTTTTCTCTGGTTGTATTGCCGTTTATGTTCTTACAAAGGACTGCTCCTGTCACTCTGTCATATTCGTAAGCGTGTTTGACGTCAGATAAACGTGATAATAATAATTCTCTGACTTGTGGCCTAATCTCACGAAAACCTTTAATTTGTAGAAACTTGTCTCCATTCAAAGTACAAAATTCACGAAGAACATGAGACTTTTGAAAGATATCTGCAACTTTCTTGATATCCAATGAAGTATCACAGGGTATATTTTCAGTGATTATGATACGCTGGAATATGTGTGACATGGCCATTTCTATCTCCTCTGGATCACTGGTGACAACAAACAGTTCGAATGAATAGGGGGCTAGACGCACTGTAGCTACGAAATCCTCGTCATCCAAGATCTGTTCCAGTCGTCTTTCACCGACATCCGCAATCAACATACACCACAACTCTGTAGGCAGGGATCTGTATTGTTTCAAGTCAGTCAGGTAGCTAACAGTGTCTCTTATAATCTTTTTAGTAACTTTGATATCTGTATGTGTGCCTTCAGCTGACCACATACGCTGACTCAGGTCAATAGTGGCTGTTCCTATAGGCAGTTTGGCCTTTTTGATGAGAGCGTATATCGGGAATTCGCTCTCAATTATTTCACAGGAATAAGGAAGCAAACGATCTGCAGTAGTAACACATCTTTTAGAGTCAGGAACTCGTGTTGTCAACGTAGATTTCTCAAACTCATTTTCTTGTGCCACCGTTGCTCCGTTACGTTTTCTGTAATCTGTGGCTTCCGGGTTAGCAGTGTAGGCTGGTGTCGCCTTGATTGGAATAGGCTCTCTTGATCCCAGTGGTTCGACTTGGGTATCCGGAAGGCTCTTGTCCCGTGAGTGTTTAAACTCAGTATCCTCCAGCAGACGACAGGCCATATACCCCTCTTTCGAACCGAACCATGGAGTAACTGTCACATCTTTCCCGTCTAAGTAATGAACTTTGTTGCAGAGCATTTCAATTTGATATCCTGAAGAAATACAGAAATAACTGTAATACTTATTATTACAATCCTAGGAAATCTGCATTATTGTTCATTTGGGTATATTTCATGTAATGTACTAAAATGCGATTAACAGGGTTGACATGTGGCACATGTTGTAATGTCAGGATGCCAGGGTTTTCAAATCTCCATGTGTGTGTTTTTGCTGCCAGTGTTATTGTTGGACATATATGGGTCTGATGATCTAAAAGAAATACGAATATATACATTTGAAGAATTTAGATACAAAAATAGTTTTCAACCTACATATCCCAGAAGAAAAAGGAAAGTAAAATGGGTTTACATATGCTGTAATAATGATTGCTCAACCTGTTACTTTGGTGAATTCCATCAGAGCCGATTTCTGGTCGAGTAAATAGTCAATTTTGACATCTGATGTGATCATGGTTTTTTTCGGGTTGGTGAAGTAAAGGTCCAGCCATTCCTCTGTTATAGAATCTGAGGACCACTCAACCGTGGCCAGGTTTGTTTGAGGTTCTAGGTGTACATTCGGGCCACCTAACGGCCATTTAGAGAATCTTTTACCTACCGCATTCCAATCACCACCTAAAACGACAGAAAACACAGTTAGGGCCTATGTACCGTTTTCTGTAGACTACTCTGGATTAGTATCTTACAACGAAAGACAGTTCAAGCTACCGCAACCCTCTATTTCTATTTTTTAAAAGATGTCATCATTTACTGCCTTGTGGCTTTGAATCGGTTAATAGTTTTATATCCTTGGAATTCCTCAGGGTAAATGGAAGTTGGCATGTATGCATACAGCAGGAGATCAACAAATGGTCAAGATGGCTGTGCTTCGATATTTTGATATATATATATTCGCCAACAAGACAAAAAATACAAAATTGCAAAAAGATTGCCGTCTGTTGGCAGGATTAAAGCTCCACAGATCTTGCTCTATCCGTTGGGGTGGGAACATTAATTTAAATATCAACTTCAATAGTTGGATTTCATATATAGTACTTTTTACCATTTTAGAAAATCGTATACATACCGTTAGTTGCTACAACCAAAACCTAAATACAAACTCCTTTCATTTGTTATCTTTAACCCTTTAATATTGACCCCAATCAGTTAAACGACTGTGATTCTTTGGGACATGTGCAAAGTATGTGTCTGTTATGGAAATATTACTCCTTTGAACTAGGTACAGGGTGCTATTACGGCAATTTTATTGTTTTGAACTAGAAAAGTGCGCTCTTAAAAGGATTTAATTCTTTTGAGCTAAGGGTGTTATTAAAGAAATTTGAATTTTTTAGCATAGCTAGGGTGTTATTAAAGGTATTTGATTTTTTTTTAGCTTAGCTAGGGTGTTATTAAAGGTATTTGATTCCTTTGATCTACGCAGGGCTGCTATTAAGGTAATTTGATTCTTCAGGGCCCGGTTGCTCGAAGCGCTATTACATTTAATCCACTATTAAATGACGTCACGCAATGTTGTAGTTCTATTTCTAACTCAGTGATATTGATTTAATCTGGTGTAAGCTGCTAATCGTTTTTCGAGCAATTGGCCCCTGAACTACTAAGGTTGATATTACGGGGACTGGATTCTTTTGTACTAAAAAGGGAGCTATTAAAGGAATTTCAATTTAAGCGAATTGGATTCTTTTGGAATAGGAAGGGTGCTATTAAAGGAATTTGATACTTTTTTTTAATATGGCTCAGTGAATATGAATATTACAATCTTTACCCCAGTTGTCCAGCTTGATTTCAACTTGAGCATATGTACACCACTTGGAGTTCACTATCTTCCCGTCTAAAATATTCTCCAAACCTTCTGTCACTTCATCTTGACGTCCAAGACGTTCATCTTTTATGTTCTGGTACAAAGAATATAATAATAATAATAACCTTTTATTTCAGACTGAAGTCCATAAACCGAAACGAAGATTAATACAATACTTTTCTATTTGTTACATTATAGCATACTTTGCCATTTGGCTGAGAGTTTTGATTCCACACAAACATCAGAGTTCAACAGTTTCAAAAGTAAGGTATTATGAGATACTTCAACTCTGAACTGAAAATAGCTTTGCGTAGAATCTCGTCAATAAATCAATGAATTTAGCTAATCATGGATAGGATAATTGATTGATTTCTAAATTGTTTAGCTTCAAGGATAACGCTAACACCTATAGAGAGATTATTGTCACACCCTTCCTTTTAGTTACCTTTACTTTTTTTTTAAACTTTATTTTTTTTGTGCAGAAAGTACACAGTAAGCTCTAGCCTCATAGCATGAACTCACACAAATACGCTTAAAACTAGAATTCAAATAAGAAAGTGACTTGAATAAATAAACTTCAATTGTTTTTGAATTGATATCCCCACCCCCCTCCTCCACCTCACCGTCCCATGAAAAAAAACTATAAATAGTGAGAACTATACTTTTATCACATTTCCCCCATAAAAATTCCTTCCACATACACTAACACTCAAAGCTATACGTACACTCACCTTTATCGCTAACAGATGGAAATGGAAATATAATAGTATTTGCAATACGAAATATGCCGAAAGACAACCAGGGAAACAACAATAGTTTTATAAAATAGGCAGAAATATCATAAATTTCTTGTTTTGTTTTTTTCTTTTATTATGTAGCCATTCAAACTCAAAGGAAAATGTTCCACAACGCTAAATCAACTTATAATGTAAATAAAACCTTGGCTAATAAAAACTTATTGATACAAGCTAGCAAAAATGACAAAACAGTATTTAGAAATGCTCACAGCAAATATAGATATAAATATAAAGATCAAGTCTCAGAAAACTGAGGAAACATACACCTAAAGACTGTTGTTCATAAACACTTCCGATGTTTTCAGACTGAATAACTGCTCTCCACCTAATGAATGAATTTGGTTCTGTGCAGTCACTATTATCATTTTGCAGTATGTCAGAATCTTCAACCAGTTTCTGTTTTGATTTAAGCTGTAAGATTTTTTAAGACCTTTCTATCCAGACTGATCAGTGGACAATACAGTTCTGAGATTGGAGTCAATTCTAACAAACAAAATTTCTCCATGATGCTGATCTAAGTTTGTTCCCCTAATATTATATGTCTCTTTAATTTCATTCAATATTAAGAATTCACCATTGTTGACAATTAAACGGTCTCGGATATATTTCAGTCCATTAGTCAACCAGTTTCTTTTAAAAAGTGGTTTCTTTGAATGTACAAAGTTGTTCATCCAGTGAATCTACTAGTTTCTCCGGGTTTACTCTTTCCCGAAATTGGATCCAAGCTTCAATGACTTGATGCCAAAACAGAAGACTTATATCGGGAATAATATGTTTTATATTGCTGGCTCCACATTCCCATATATTTGGGTTTACAGGCAAATATAATTTTATTATTTGCCCCCATTTGTAATCATTGTCTAATAGACGTTTGATCCATGATATTGTTACACTGTCTATAAACGTTTGAACGTTGACCATACAAAGACCCCCTTCGCTGTAGGATTCTGTTAATGTTTGTCTACTTATCCTATCTACTGCCTCGTTCCATATGAATTTGAACGATGTTGTGTTTAAGTCTTTCATTAAAAGGAAAGATGATGATGGCAGGCTGGTAGACGGCAGATGTGTTAATTTGGATAAGGAAATTGATTTGATTAGGGTGATTTTTCTCAAGAGAGTCAAGTTTCTTAGCTTCCAATTTAAGTTTTCATTTTTTTCTCAATAGTTTTCTTTTAGAATGTCATTAATTCTTACCGATGGAAACTTAATACCCAAGTTGAAAGTCAGTAAGCCAATCTAATTTAACATTTTGATATAATTTTAAAGCAGATTCTGTCATACAACCTATCCATACAGCCTTAGTTTTATCAACATTAACCGTAATCCTGAAATGCTATAAAAAGCATCAAGAGTAGACACAGATTTCTCTAAAGAGATGCATCAACCACCAAGTGTTAGCTGCGTATCGTCGGCATATTGGCCTATTTTGAACTATGTGCCACCTTTTTAAATTCTCTTGACTTCCTTTTCATTACGAATCATGAGTTCAAGTATTTTGGAACACAACAAATGTATCAGGGGAAAGCGGATCCCCCTGACGGCAACCACGGCCGTTATTGAAGAAAGAGGATAGGTGACCACTTTGTATCAGGCATGTTTTTATGTTGGTGTAAAATATATTTTCCCATTTTCGAAGAGATTCTCCTATTTAAATCAAAGAATGAGAACTTCGTCAATAAAATCCCACGAAACCGAGTCAAAGTCCAATTCCAAATCAATTAGTAACAATAGCCCGGGTATTTCTTTGTCTTTTGTTTCTATCATCAGATCGTAGATTAACCTATTGTTCTCCCAGATAAATCTGCCGGGGATAAATCCTTTTTGGTCTTCATTCAGAATTTTGTAAAGTACTGATTTATTCGACATCTTACTTGGGAGATTGGCCGATAGTTTGATATGCAGGCAATGTCTCCAGACTTAAAGACTGGTGTCACATTGCTCCGTTCGGTTATGAACCTGCTATACAGCAATGAAAGATTGAAAAAATGGACTAATGTAGAGGCTATTGCAGCACTGGTCTCGTGTCCCAATTTTGGACAAATTAAACCCGCCGGGACAAACTGCCTTGTCTCGATTCATTTCAATTCCTCAAGAACGTCTGTACCAGTGTAAACTGTTAGGCTTAGCTCGTCAAGGTCATCAGAAGTGCAGAATTTGGCGAAATGGTCGTTTAATAAGTTAGCTTTTGAAAAAATGTGCATAATCATTTGTGGCATTTCAAATTTAGTGACGGAATTGTGTGAATTAGAATCTTTCAAACATATTTCACAGAGTACCCACCATAATTTTTTTGACCAATAACCCCATTTGTTATCTGTGCTGCATTTTTGTCTTCCTTTTTTGGCGCTTTGTTTAACAGAAATTACACGATTACGTTGTACTGTATAGTTATTTATATTTGTTTCTTATCTATGAACTTTCGGTTAAACAGAAAGTCACGACACTTATTCTCCAACTTAATTTCTTTCGTAATCCAAGACTTCGTTGGGATTAATTGTAACAATATTATTAGGTACACATTTACTAGCATCCTCCATTATGGTCATTATGGTATGACAAACAAACGTACACACAGTGGTGGCGCCAGGGGGGGGGGGGGGGGGGGGGGGGGGGG
>JAQQZZ010031232.1:0-10738 GCA_030265115.1 Mopalia vespertina | reverse complement strand
TGGGGAGAACGGTCAGAATGGGGTCTTCCCATGGTTATCAGGCCTGTGCTGTTGGGGAGAACGGTCAGAATGGGGTCTTCCCATGGTTATCAGGCCTGTGCTGTTGGGGAGAACGGTCAGAATGGGGTCTTCCCATGGTTATCAGGCCTGTGCTGTTGGGGAGAACGGTCAGAATGGGGTCTTCCCATGGTTATCAGGCCTGTGCTGTTGGGGAGAACGGTCAGAATGGGGTCATCCCATGGTTATGCAAACTTAGTTTAGGAGGAATTGTTTGCAGTCTTTGTCTAAATTTGCATTTTGGTATTGATTTTGACAAATTTTGTCATCCGATAATCAATGAAGATTGTATTTTAAAAGCAATTTTGCTTTATTTTACACAAAGGCACATATAGGTATTTAAAAAATCAGCAACCAGGGCAAAATGCAAATGCTAGGTTACCTCACAAAATTTTAGAGGACCGATTTTTAGGTTATGCCAATTACAGCACAGGCCTGTATTAGAGTGAGGATTTTTCATAACTGTACAGAAATTAAAGCTTGCAAACCTTCACACATGGGTGGTTGACTTTTCTCTTGAATATTGTTATACCAAGCATGCATAGAATTTGCTTTTTGACTAAATATAAAGCATAATTTTAACGTCAGTTTGAGAAAAGTTCCAACTGCTATGCCGATGATACTGTACAGTTGTGAAGAGCAGTGAAAGAAATTGCAAATATCTATCCCAGGACGGCTGGATGACAAGCAATCAGTCAGATTATCGGCAATATTTGCAAATTGCAGCTCCCAATCTAATTAGGTATTGTTCCTCCGGGAGTAGAGAGGGCAATACAGGCTTTATAACACAGCTGTAGCATCCATATAGTCTATTTCCATATTGCAGATACAGATGGGCATCAATAAAATCGAGAATTTTGGGGAGTGGAAAATAGAAGTTAACCGATGAAGAACTGTAAGCAGTTTTTTTTGTGACATCTCTTTTCAGTATTATATAACAGCACAGAAGATCATAAAAGTTGCTTTAGTTTAAAATATTTCAAATCTCCAACGCATTTAATTAATTACAAAATATTGAAGCAAAAGACAACATGAAGAAATGAAACATATTTACACCTGGTGAAAATATATTTTTAAATTTACTAAATATTTAAAAAATATTTTAAATATCCAGCACATTTATTTCAAGTACGTAATATTGGAGCAAAAGACAACAGGAAGAATTGAAATAAATTTACACCTGGTGAAAATATATTTATAATTATTCGTAAGAGTTCTAAAATTATGACCGTTGCCAGGATAAATCTATATCCCAGCCTCAACCAGTGCTTTCTGCTTTTTCGCGAACACTGGACATATTCTTCCACCAGAAGGCGAGATTTCTACACTGATGACCATTACCGGGACACATCTATATCCCTGCCTCATCCGGTACTTATATGCTTTTTTCTGACAATAGACCTCCCCCCCTCCCCACCCGCATAAAAAAAATCAGTCAACATTGTATCAATTAATCCATAAAGAATGAGACAGAGGCTACTGTGTTGACTGAAAAGCTTTCCATTTCTATGAGAGCACATAGCTTCAATCTAGTACCAGAGGTGTGCAAATATTACTAGAATCATCGTCTTTGTTTGTCAAAATCCTCTATATCGTCCGACAAGCATGTTCTTCAGCAAAAATCTTAAACGATAAAAAAAAAACCAGACCAATATCTTCTAGGGCCTACCCATCTTAAGACTTTCCTTGTACAACACCACTCAAAATGGCCCCAAGTTGTCGTGACAACCAGTAGTTGGGTAAATATAGTTCCAGCTGGACCTTTGTCTAGACTCAATTGAGAACCTCACTTTTTGTACACGCAAATCAATCAGTCTCAGGACATATGCTGTTGTTGTTGTTGTAACAAAAAATCTTATATCATTCATAAAATATTAAGCTAGAATTCCTTGATTAATAAAATAAAAAGTAGCTTGTCTTTTAGATATTGTAATTTTTATTTTTTTAAAACAATTTACGTACATAACAAAAGTAATATTAGATATCTTTTTATGTTTGGGGAGTGATTGCTTAGTGGTTTACACCACATTAAGCCCGATTTCAGCTATTCTTTAAAGTTATTGGCTAAATTCAGGCAACGACTTCCTCTGTGTTTGTGCTGTTGTGCAAGTAATCGTCAGTTCGATCAATCGATCAATCCATCAATTGATTTGTTCCGAGCCATGCCAAAGGATATTTTACTTATATGAAGGTGACCTAGGCTACTCCAACAGTATAAAAAAAGCCAGACAAACACAACCAAAATAAGAATTGTTTGCTATGTTGCAAAAATAATGTTCCTACAGTCATAAGTAAAGACTGCCGGACTATGCTTGGAACAGACTACCCTTTCCTTGCCTGGCAGTCAAAATCCTGTGCACTAAAATAAAGCTTGGCTCCATGATCTTATTTGTGACATTGCATTTATTTCACATTATTGCAATTCATTTCCACCATCAAAATTATTTAACACATAGAATAAATTTAATTCCTTTCTACCCTTAAAATAAATTAACATGAAGGATAAATTTAATTCATTTCCACCTTTAAAATTAATTAGCTCACAAGACATATTTAACTCATTTCCACCCTTAAAATTAAGAAATGTGAAGGATAAATTTAATTCATTTCCACCCTTAAAATAAATTAATGTGAAGAATAAATTCAGAAGCAAAATTCTTTTTTTTATTTTATAAAGTCAGAACCTTGATTTGGGTTTGTATATTTAAAATTAAAGAAAATCACAATGTAATCTGTTGCGCATAAAATTAGTAGTAGTAAGGTCTAACTACAAGTGCTAACAGTTCGGACTGCATCGGTCCGAAGAGCAGCCTCCTTCCTAGCTTCATCTAAATTAGAGTGGGCAATCAGGTCCTTATCGTTGTGTACAGCCAGAAATAGTCGTTAGTCGATATCGGGCCATGTTGGTCTAACTGTTGGAAACTAGCCACCCATCAGCCCTCGAGGGCACATGCTTAATCAGGCAATGATGTTCCCGTATAAACGACATTGAAGTACAGTAAATGTCCTGATCATGTAAACCAGTATCGCCACAGTAAACTTCACAAGTATCGGCAGTCTTTATATTACTGTATGCTTTAATCTGCATTCATGCACATGGGCTGGTAAAAGTAAATTTTTGATTTACTAAAGTTGAATAAATTTATGCTTTGACAACCCTTTGATACTAAAAATACTAAACTAAAATATGGAATATTGGAAGTTGAAAAGGGAAAATACAGAGGAAAACCTGACAGGAAATATCAGAAAAGTTCTGAGAGAAACAGCCAAACATGGATAAAATTTTGCTTTCATTTTCTATTCGTATTATTAAGGCATTTAGGCCGGATGTTGAATTTTCGGGCAAAATATTTTTGCCACGACAAAACAGCTTCAGTTTGCACCATAGTTCCGAATGATACAGAGAAACATGAATTTCATTTTCCTGGGTTTTTACTTTCATTTTCTATTCATATTATTAAGGCATTTAGGCCCGATGTTGAATTTTCCAGTGAATGTATCAATATAGCTGGAAGGCATATGGCTAGTTAGCACTGACCGTGTCCATATTATTGTTCAGAGGGCGTGATAGAGCACTTTATGTCGATTAGAATGTCACTATTAATGGGTTTTTTCTTATTTGAGGATTCAACAAGATAAATAAATAAATCGTATATTCTTTTTAAATAATCCAAACAGATGACACAGATAATCCCGGTGGAGGCAAGCACAATTTTCTTTCTCTACAATAAAAATATATAGTTTTTTCCAATAAAAATATTTAGGTTTTAATATATGAATCAGGCATTGATTTTTTTGTTTTGTCTTAACAATAATCACCAAAATCTACAGGACAAATAAACCAGATGCTGGTGGTCAGTTCATACATTTGACATTTATCAACTAGGTTTCTGAAAACCAGAAGTGGTCAATAAAAAGCTATATTTGACCAGAGATCCGAGCAATATGGACAAGAAGCATCCTATCAGCTGTTTGCCAAACCATTGACTGGTTCAATATGATCCGATGTAGCACACCAAACTGTTTGAGGAGTTCAACATGAAAAACAGTTGGATAATAGTTACACTAAAGTCTCTGATAATTCTGCACAATGTAATCCCATATCTGCACGAAATAAAAATTAAAAAACAATTATCTTTGATCGGTTTTTAATTTTCAGTGCAATACCTTATTTTTCTCATAAAACAAGGTTCTACGTTTTACCAACAAAAAAAGTATGATATCAAATCAGTTTTGCCGATATAAGAAAAAAAAATTCTCAAATATTTCAGACCTTTACCACAGTTCAGCCTAGCTATTGTTTAATTAGAGTCTCATTTCTATTATGACTGATTATGTCATATCAGTTTTTCTGACATTTTGTCTTTCTTTTGTCTGGAATATTAAGAACTTTACTACAGTTCAGCTTAGCTATTGTTTGATTAGAGACAGAGGTCCCATGCAGTTGCCTCATTTCTATTATGACTGATTATGTCATTTCAATTTTTCTGACATTTTACGTAATTTCTCACTCGAATATTTAAGAACTTTACTACAGTTCTGCCTAGCTATTGTTTGATCAGAGATTGGGTTCAATAGAACCACACATCTATTCTGACTGATAATGTTTCAGTTTAGATAAATAAAATGCTGATACAATATATGTTCTGTAAATGTGCTAGCACAGGAATAGAAACATTTTAAACAGAGCAGGTGAAAAACTGTGCTACAATATTAAATAATTTGGCCAATCAATTGATTGATAAGTGTTTAACGCCACATTCTAGGGTTTTTCGCTTATACGGCAACTGTATATTCCAAAAGTAGTTTAAATAGTTGTGCTTCAATATTAAATAATTTGGCGGAGAGATTTACCAATTGATTGATTAGTGTGTAAAGCCGTCTTCAAGGATATTTCACTTATACGGCAACTGTATATTCCAACAGTAATTCAAAAATGTCTTACAATACAAACATGACAATTTAATAGTTGTGCTAAATGTTAAATAATTTGGCTTAGCAATTGATCGATTAGTGTTTAGCACCATGCTTAAGGGTATTTAACTAATATGGCAACTATATGTTCCAACAGTAATTGGCAAACTTTTACAACCAGAAAATTTGAAGTGTTTTCCATTGTTGGAAAAATAATGTTACTTCAGTGCTAAGTATTGACAGCATCACAAGGCATGGAACAGGCTTCCCTTAAGGTTCATTCTCACTGTATGATTTGTTTTAACGACTTCAAGGGATTCCCCTTATATGCAACATTTGCATTGATGGCGAAAAATGTACAAATAAGTAAGACAATCAAAATGCCCCAAATGAGGGGAATCCCCGAAAAGTCATTACTTCAATTCACACCTTGTGAATGCACCTTTAAACAAAGAGTACCAAAAAAAATAAAAAATTAAGAAAATTTTTTATCTCTTTTAATTTTGTTGAAATTATATTTTTCAATAAAAGACATGTTAGCAGAATCATAAGGCACAGACATACTTAATATCGATAACAACTTCTTGATTTGTCTTATGATATTCCCAACTTGTAAATGCCACTTAAAATAGGGTGGTTTCCATCACCCATTGAGGTGGCACGTTGTCAAATAAGTGAAACACACTTGAGTACGACATTAAACCCCAATCAAACAAAGAAATAAACAAACCGTGATGTGCCTCCATAGAGTAAACAAAACACAACCCTAATATGAAGTGGCTGTGCTATATACAAATGCTCTGTTGGAAAATTAATGTTCCCCCATAGCGGACAGCATCAATATACTTCAATTATACTGCCTTTAGCCAGAAAGCATTCCTAACAATGAAAGAAATATTTAAATCATCTTTCATGAGTCCCTTAATCAAGTCAAGAAGTTACAAGTTTATCACATAATAAATCTGTTATTCCATAACAAGGTCTATCATTAAAATATTGTATTTGGTTCATAAAAAAACACAAATGTAGAAGTTTATCACTAAATAAATCTGCTACTTCTGAACAGACAAGCAGATAGTGTTGAAAACGCTCGATAAATCTCTATTTTCTCACCTGCCTATTGTCAATAAGTAGTTCATACCTGGTTACCCCCGACCCCAATCTGTCTCGACCAACATCTCTCACATCACAATTAATTGCACTGTTCACTGGCTAAACGATTTCGCTTTCCACAATTCTTTCACCAAGAACGGAAAATGCGTGTTATATTTCCTCTGCAGTTATTGACGTATTGTACTGCACATGTGCGAATTTCTCCAACAGGAAGTTATCATTGGGCTAGAGGCATCAGACTGACGGTTATCGATCTCTGGAAACGCCCGAATTGAACTAGTCACATTTGAGGCTGTGTCTCTGATCAATCCTGACCTCACTAAGCCTGCTAGGGACTAATAGGTCTTCAAACAACCCAGCAGTATTGTTTGAAAGGCCAAGGGCAAATTTGGGTACATTTTTACCAAGAGTTTTGGTCTTTGCTTGATAATATTAGTTTCATGGTTCTTATACATTAATTTCATTGTTACAAATGTTCTTATTTATTCATTTTTGTTTGTTACAAATTTTTTTGTTTGTAACAAATTCGGTTTCAAAATAGTTTTTTCTTTCTTCTATTTGTTACTTTATCTGCTTTGCACTTAACATCCCATTCTCACTTATTGCTTGATTATAAGTTTCACTGTTCTTATTGCATTAATGGTAGTGCCATAGATTTAACGGGCTTCAAGAGGTTTAATTTATAATCAAATGAACCATGGCTCTCTGGCGTCATTTTTCAGCAAATATACAGTAGTTGACCAGTATTCTTGTTGCATGTATCACATGTCAAAGTCATAGCAATGTAATTAGAGTTTCAGACAGGTATATCTGATTTCCAAACAATCAGATTCTACATATATAAACACAGGTGTTAACTGGACAGGTGAGAAGCCTGAATAAAGAAGTACAAGAAACCTGTCAGGTACAAAAAATCACCAAGTAATTCACTTGAGGAATATAATAAAAAATACTGTGAAAAAACAAGAATATTGTTTTTTATATCAGTCAATTTGTAAGTTCGGCTGTAAGGTATTATACATGTATATCATGGAAAAAATCTATTCTAAACCCCTTACCAAATATACTGTTTGCTACATATTTTCTTTACCATGTACACGTACATGGGCATTGCTTTCTCTTGAGATATCTGTAGGCTACCCATAACAACTCAAGATTAAGATCTATTGAGAAACTTGTCTCTGGCAGTTTATCTAGAATATGAGATGATTCAGAGCTGTTTTTATTAATTGACATCAGTGTGCAAGTGCAATAAATTTTTAGAAATATATATGGAAAAAAAAAAAAAGACTTGTTAATTTCAGCTCAGTGTTGAGTGGTTACAACAGATATAAAGAAATCAATAAAGATGAGTGTTGAAGAATCAATACACTTCAGTTACCTGTTTATTTTGATAAACTCAAGTTCCAATGAATCAGGATAATTAGTGTATTGGGTGTGAACATGTAAGAGGTGTGTAATTAACTACAGGTAGACTCGAGATTAATCTGACAGATGGACAGGTGCTAATTACAGTTCTAGTGTTAATCGCCTTATGTTCAATACAGGTAACACTGCAGTATGTTACTGCCAGTCCAACCAGCTGTCTTACCATGTAGCCTTAAACAACTGAAATACCACAATAGAGATGAGTATTAAAAGGAGTTGGGGGCAGACATTTGCTCATTTTTGCTGTTTTTATGAGAAATTTTGGAATGAGTTCTGTACAAAAAAAGCATTACCTAAAACTATTGAAATATACAAACAGACAGAAGTTGCAGTGCCACAAAACATATCTAAAACATTACTTCAGTGATATATAGGGGCTTGGGGACAATTTCCTAAAATCCCACATGACTTTTTTATGATGAAATTTCATAGTATTATAGGTTTAATATTACAGGGCATTAAAATCTTGTACGATATTTTTACACCTATTGTTTTACATGATGAAAATTTATCATAAAATAATTTTTTTGTCATTTTGATATTTTGTGAAAGTAGCCTAGCTCAGGCTGCTCCATCTCAATCATGGGTCGTGAAGTGCTTTTTGATAAACTGAGGAGCATTTCCTGCTCTCAATTAAAGATATTATTATTTCTATTCAATATTTATGATTTTATTTGAAATCATTGGATACTACGTAATTCTTTTCATGTTTCAAGTCTGACTTATTTAATTGACTAGTTCTAATTATTTTTGTGAATAAAATAAACAAAAATTTGTATTATACCATAGATTTAGAGTTTTCTTCTTCACCCTATTCAATAAGCATACAGTTGCAGAAGTGGTCAGCACAGTTTAATACACTTAAATGACAAGTAATTACCAGTTTTAGTACTGACTATATAAATCAATTAAACTGGAAAATTTATTTAAAATTTGAAATCTAATATCAACTTTGCTTGTGTATATTTGTCAGTTTTTGTTTTTTTTTTAAAAATCTACAGGACATCTTTACAACTGAAAGTTTAATATTACAATGTGCGAAAATAGAAAGTAGTAGTATTTTGTTTTAAATTATAAAAGAGGATGGTTAAAAAAGAAAACATTAGACTGTTATAAACAGCTTCCACATAATGTAGCAGTACAATTGTGTCGAGTTACACATACAGATAAGAAGCTCTAAATAAATGTTTAAAAGAAAACAATGATAATGACGAAACAAAACAGAAACATACCTGGTATATTAATAACAGATGAAGCCTTCAATGTGAAATCCTTGCAATAAAGCAAGGAAAGATCTATGGAAGAAGCCCCATGTTGGTTGTATGTCATTCAGAGCTGGTACTATTGTGGATTGCCGGCAGAATAGCACTAGCTGAGGTGGACTGCTTGTTACCAGTAGTACAACCTTATGACAACATTGATGAGGTACCAACAGAAAGCAATAATGATCTGAAGTACTCCCCATCAACAAGACTAGATAAACCTTCTGCCACAGCATTTCTGATTGGTCAACAGAAACACAATGTAATTATATCAGACACCTTTCGATTAGCTGAAAACCGTTGCCATAATAACAATGTTTCTATATCCACATCATCTGATCAAATGTGTAATGAACTTAGTACAGCATTTCTCATTGGTAGAAACTGTCTTGCTTTATAATATTCCAATTATGTTAAAGCTTTTCTGGTTGGCTGATGTAGTTTCCATAACGGTTGCCACGGTTGCAGGTGCTGTTGTTATGTTCTTAAATCAGCAGCCAGTTCCAATCAGAGTATTAATTACTGACAACGCATCCTTTATTACATTCAAACAATGGGGGTCATCTCATACCATTAGATAGAAAAAATATTCTAATAATTTTCTACAAAAAAAAATATTAAAAACATTAAAAGTCTACAAGTCTACAAAAATGATTAGACAGCCTATTAAAAAGACGATTATTTACTGAAACCTGTAAAGCATGATGTGATACATTGTTTGGTGCAAAAAAAGAAAAACCTTACAAAAACTGTCAACAGTAAGTTTTCTTTGCGTCAGAAAGTCTAAGAAATTTTGTTTTAATAATTGGGTAATTTCTTTTTAGAAAAATGTCTCTTGCACAGGCGGGATTTGTTTATTTGATTAATTCATACTTTGGATTATTTTTCTCATTCTATGGCATGCCAGCCAAACGGGTTAGGGAAAAAAGAATGTGTTGTCTCTGGCAACACCCAATGAGAGAACCAAAACCAAAACAGACACTACGAACTGATCGGCTCTATGTTGCCTCCTAGCTCTGAGAGCACCAAGGCAACACTAAGCTTCCTCCAATTGTCTGCTCCAAAACTAAATTGCATAATTCTCTTCATCATTACAAAACATTGCAGTCAGCAGACCTACATACCCTAAAAGAAAATTATGCGTACAAAATTTGTTTTTTAAGAGTATTTTCTTTCAATTTTGTGTATTTTCATGTTACAGCATAGCACAAACTACACATTGTTCTGTGTATTTTGATGGCCTATCGGCGTATTTAACATAAATTATGTGTACAAAATACTCCAGAATACACAGGGTAGGCAGGCCTGCAGTGGGTAGAGTGCATGGCACCAGGACAGGTGTCTTCAGAACTGAATAAAATAACGAGCAAACAGATGGTGCAATTGTTTGGTCTGCCAAAGATAGACATTGCAGGAAAAGACAAACACCAGTAGAAAAAAAAATCAGTTCAAATAAAATATGTGGCAGCTCCCCTTATTTGGAAACCATAGTGTATGAGATAAAGAAAATATACAAAATTGCATGAAACACTTTTTTCCTTTGCAAAACAAAAAGTTATATTTTATTAAATGAATGCTTTTTGAAATAGATTTTGTATACCAATTATAGACATTGCAAGAAAAGACAAACACAAGTAAAAGAAAAATCTGTTCAAATAAAATGTGCCAGTTCCTTATTTGGAAACCATAGTGTATGGGGTAAAGAAAATATACAAAATTAAATGAAACATTATTATGTTTTTATTGTTGTTGCAAAACTAAAAGGTAATAAATGAATGCATTTTGAAAACAGATATTCTTCATTTGATATTCGATCTTGAACCAAGGGTATATAAGTGATGTGACCAGTTTGAATGACAGCTGAACTTTAGTTTTATTACAGCCAAATATTATTTAAAAAAAATGTAAATGTCAAAGAGAGGAGAGGAGGAGGGGGGGGGGGGGGGGGGGTAAGGGGGGGCATT
>JAQQZZ010031221.1:0-10738 GCA_030265115.1 Mopalia vespertina | reverse complement strand
GGGTCGACAGACGGACTCGATCCTGTGAACGGTACATCGAAGTAGGCTCAGAAAGCACACTCGCTAACCACTAAGCCTCTTTCTTGTGAACAACGTCCTGTTGAACAAATTTCTAGGTTATACATTAGATCCACGAGAGTAACTAGGCTTTGGTAATGCGTTGGATGCTCAAACTATTGGAATCCACGTGTTTCTAGTGAAATAACTGAATAAAGTGAAAGTGAAACTTAATAAAGAAATTTCAAGTAACACGACATTTTCCATTTTTGCTGTATATGTACAAGTTTTTGAATAGTGACTTTCTTCATCATTAGATTTATAGCATTTTGAATGCTTGTAACTGTTACCTCGAGCTATTATATTTGCCTTATTTTTGTTTAAGGTTCCTTAAGGATTTACCATTTGTTTTTAGTGCTGCGAATCGCCCAAATTCAAAAATGTTTTTGAACTATTACTTAACAAGAAAATACAAGACAGATGATCTTATCTATACACTACAGCCACCATTGTGTGTGTTTCGAAACAAAATTACCAGATTGATTTTCAACTTGATATCTTACCGGTGTGATGACGGGCAAATTTCGTGACGATTATGTTGAAAGTTTCATAACATTATTCTAACAATAAATTTGGGAATTTTCACTGTTTATGAATTTCTTCCCAGATACAGTGCATGGTACATATAGAAAACTCAAGTCCTAAAAACAGTTAGGAATGTATATATATCTAAAGGTATGTCCCATACTTAACTTTAATAGTACTTACATATTTTAGTGTATTTTGTAGTGACCTAAAATATGCTAGAGGGTGGTCTACGGTTTAAGCTCATCTAACCGAAGTTACAAGTGCCACTCAAGCACTAGAAGATCTTGATATTCTAGATTGGCGAAGAGGCATTTTTGGACATCCTACGAATATGAAAAGCAACTAATTAATACTTCGTCACTGACAAAGGGGCTTTCTTTATTTTTTGGGTGAACACATAGGTTTCCTTCCACAATAATGTTGAACGGTAATCTGTACTTTGGATGCAATCATATTTCTGTAACATCCAACAAATAATCATAAATGTTATCACTGTGAACAACACTAAGCAATTAGATGCTACCAAAGTAGCCCTACCAGAAATAAATATTTGTTTGAAAAGGTTTCAACGCTCTACTTGAGGTAATTTCACTCATATGACGGTGTGGTAACCATATAGTTTTGCCAGTTTTCAGACATTTTGGGTCGTAAGAAATTGCTGGGAGATTTATTTGTCATCCCAAGATCAAATCATCCTGTGATAATTTCGTGTCAGGCAAATACAAGTTCGTTGTATCGAGACATGCCATTTAGATTTGCCGAATTGAAATCCGTCACTAGAATTCTGTTTTACGGATTCGAACACGTAAGCATGGAACTAGCCCACAAAAATAGTAAAGATATTTGACCTCATCTTCTCATTCCTGAACTACGCACATCCATCAGCCATACTTTCACAGATTTCGGAAACTTAACCATCTTTTAGCTTGTCAAGGAATTGTTCGAAGAATCTATAGAAGACCTAGTGTCAAAAGGGAAGAGGTCTCTGGGAACTATTACGGCAAATGACTAAGATCCGTGTCTTTCTGGACGTGGTGCAAACTCATGTCGTCCAAATGAAGGATGTGAGCAATTGTTGGCGAGATATTTCAAGCCTGAAAAGTTACACGAAGTAGAAGCTGGACACAAAATATTCTTTACTTATTCCAACTAACGAGAGGATTCCAAAAGCGTTACCTTTACTTCACGATTTCAGCCTCCAAATACCAGATATATGACAAATTTAAAAACGATACGTGCGAGAATGCGCATTATTTATTATTGTTATTTTTTTTTATGCAAATTACTCGTTCATACACAATAAAATAGTTTGATTGTGATATGTCATTGATATGGGTTTTCATTGAAACGTTTCTGTCAGTCCACGACAAATGGACAGCAAACTCCCATGATTCCGTGCGCCATATCTTTTCACAAGGTAGAGCAAGGTCAAACCGACTGGGCAAGCAAATATTCGATCAATTCTGAAATCTCCTCTCCTGACGGTTAGCAAGTCCGCCACAAGAGGCGCGGCGTGTATCTTGATGTGCCGATTTTGGAAACAGTTCAGTTCAGCTTATTTAGGAGCGGGCTGTATAACCCTTCTCCCAATACATACATGTATACAAAATATATAACAATTGTTCAAGATGGCTTAAGCTCCCACATATATTGGGTTTACAATTGTGAATGGACTTCTGGTCAAGGTAAGTATAGCCATGTTTTAAAATTGTCATCATTCGAGAGACTAGCCTATTTTCATCAAACTTAAACAAGTTCGAATTTAAGCATCGTGAGGATAATAGATTGATATGTGTTGATTGTATAATTTGCCACCCCTGCTAGCTAGAACACTTGCGCGTCTTTGTAATCAGGACATTTGTAGCATTTTTCAGTGTCGGATTAATTTGAGAACACAGTTTTTGCCTATAATGCAACCACACTTAACAGTTTTCTTTACTTACAATAAAAATAGATGAAGTCCAATATGCAGCTCTCGAGCTTAGTAACAAATTATCGATGGCATGCAAAGGGGTAATAAAAAATGCAAGTCACTTGTGTGATATGTGAGCTATATAGTAAATGCATATAAGCTATATTACACTAAAAGTAATCTATTTGTGATCATACCTGTATATTTTATTTGTGTAGTATTGTTAAATTTCCAATACATATTTTTTGTGTTATCTACACGGTAAATGAACATTTGTGTGTGGGCTGTGATTTTGAAATATTAACTAAAAAATACTTTAAATCTATAAATAAACAAGTTTACCATTACTTCAACCTCAGGCGTTACAACGTTGGGCGTATTCTTATATATAATTTTAAAAGAACATTGATTGGTATTTAATTCAGCTGTCGAATCAAAACAGTAAAAACACATGCACAATTTATTAAATATTAAAACATAACCAAAATCAAACAGATAACCGAAGATTACTCCCCAAAAACATAGGTTACTTTTTGTTCTCTGAATACCCAAATATACACATAAGAATAACCATGTTACTTCCGTACTGTTAAGACGACCCTCAATCCCAGTGGAGGCAAGCAAATCTTCTTTCTCTACAATAAAAAGTGTATATGACACAGTACAAAATGTGCTGGTTCCCCGACTGAAATGTTAACCCGTGATTCATCTCAGTCTGTTGTAGGAGTCTTGTTGATACCAGCAGCCATGTAACCAGCTAAGGAATCATCAAGTGTTATTGGAGGATATTTGTTTGATCCATCGATACATTCAAAGATAAAGTCGCCGGCAGTATACGGGAAGAATGTGATAGAAAATCTGTCTTTTCTTCTGGACTCTTTGTCTGCTGGGATAGCCACACGGTGCAACTGGAAAAATAATAAACGTGGAATATGTATAGATTAAAAAGTTTACACAGCTAATGTCATGAACAAGTTTTCTAAAAGTAAATCATCCACATAAATAATTAAGGACACTTATAATGCCAAGCGTAGATCGAAATGCCTAATGACTGGCGATTGCCTGGGACTAGGTCCGACTGAGTGCGAAGTCGCACGGTCACTTCGGCACGCGTTCTTGCGACCAGTTGCCGACAGTCGAGTTAAACATGTTCTACTTTGCTGCGAACATCAGCAACTACCATTTCGACCAGTCGTTACGACCTTTTGTATTCGATAAGCCATGCTTATGTCAAATTGCGATGCGATAGAACTAAGGACAGCTAAGAGCTTATTTCACACTGCAGCAAATCAGAAGCGCTTAAAATATGTCACCAGACGTATGTCGGCGTGAAGAGAGAGTTTGGGTCTCATGACGATCACGTGTCATGCCGGTTAAAACTCCAGGGTTGCGTTCGCGCGCCTTCCCAGGGTAAGTCTGGCTTGGATGAGATGACGTCATACTTCCCTAGGGGATTCTTCCTTCGCGCGAACTGTTTAAGAGGTCAACGAAAAATGGAAGTATAAACCGAAAGCGAAACATGATAACATAATGTTAAATTCTTCGTCGTTACCGTGCCATATAGTCCCGTGCCATATAGTATGTCCATTCAGATGAGGGACGTATACAGAGTAAATACGACAACCAAATGTTTGTTTATATGAAAGAAATATTAAACAATTAACTGATCTTCTAAAGATTGTTGTTTAAAATCAATTTCCTAAACGATTTAAGAAGAATTAAGATGTACCAGTATAGTTTTCGTAATAGATGATATTAAATGTTACTTACTGGCGCTTTTACTTTATCTGAGACCCATCTCTGAAACATTCGACCGATAATGAGAACAACAGTATCAGGAATAAACACTGCCTCTAACCAATCTCCACTGTTCGTCTTAACCTGCGAAAGACAACGATTAGATTGACAGAGCAAGAGCAAAGACGTCGTTTAGTTTTCACAGACAATAGCCACTTTTTTTTAAATTTAACTCAAAATGAAAAACAACAGAACATTTGAGGATAACAAATGGTATACAGAAATGCTTTGTTTGTAAACTTACCTCAAGACCCCCAGAAGTGTCTATATAAACTAATGTAATTGTCCCTAGATCCAAATGTTCATGGAATCTCACTTGACCCGGTCTCGGCTCTATAAACGAAATTATGCATTGGACATTAATCGAGGATGTTGAAGATAGGTTCAACTCTAACAAGGTATTTGTGTTTATCAAATTAGTATAAAAAAATCCATCGTATCCTGCTATGTCCATAACCATTGTGTCACAACATGCAGTAGATATTCACCACCAGAGCTAGTTGCCAGGGGTTTTCTGTTTAATTGGTGTTTAACTCCGTACTTAAGGTTTTTTTCACTCATATACGGCTTGCCTGCCCTGTGAGTAAACAAAATCGGCCTCAATAAAGCTGACAATACAGGACAATCGCACCACGAAATACAAAGGCATCACAAACTGATCAGCTTTGTGTTGTCCCATAGCTCCGAAAACACCAGGGCAACAGAAAGCTCCCTAACATCCCACAATAAGCGGTCATTATAGGTGAAATAATGATTTTTGTCACAGGAAACAACTACGTATAATTTCAATAACATTAGGAAACTAATTGTAAACGATCTCTAAGTTTCACATGAAGACACAACAGTACAGCGTAAACACAAAATAAGGACGTTAAAATATAAAACCGAGTAACGTTTATGATTTTTGTCAGCAAGCCTTGCACTTTTTTAAATGATAGTAATTGAGCAGTATCATCTCAATTGTCAAATATTTTACTTATATAAGTATTTTACTTCTATCACGGCGGTGTGCCCCAACACAGAATAGCTACCCTAACTGTGATGAAAAAATGGATGTTCCCAAAGTGCGAAGTAACGACAATATTACTATGGACTCGGTACATAAGGTTTTTCACTTATATGATGAAGGATTATTCATTTCACACTGTTCCTTGCTTAAATACGGTGAACACCCGGGATGAAACCTTATAAAAACCACCCCCGCGATTGCCGGACCCACAGCGTGTGATTTAATCATATGCCTATTGGTCGGCAGACAGACTCGAGAACGTGAACGATTAAGGCCTAATGCGGGGGACACACGGGCGATTATAATTGCCCGATCGCGGCGATTGTACAGATCACTGAAAAAATCGCCACGTGTGTTCAGGTCAGCGACGGCGATTCTGATCACCGAAGCCCGTCGGCCGACCAGTCGCTAGGTTCAAACATGTTTGATATTATCGGCCGATTTTTTAATCGCCAGCGATTGATCGCCCGTGTGTTCATGCAAGCGACTACAGTCGCGCGATTCAATGCTGATAAACCAATCCGAGTTCGAGTTCTTTTCACATGACACACAAAATGTCAACTTCCACGAATGAAGTCTGGGCGAAATTATTTTCCAAATATTTCTGTTCTCCCATCTACGTCTTAACCTTCTTTTGATGAGTAAATATATTTCTGTTTTAATCTCGCCATACTGGACAAATCACGTAAAAAATATTCCGGATCGCTGGGTCAATCGCCACGTGTGTGCGCTCAAGTCAGCCGAAAACTTTCGCTGGCGAATTTGCTGGCGATCAGATTGCCGCGATCGGGTGAACATAATCGCCCGCATTAGTTGTAGAACGACAGAAAAAGTAGGATACCACCGTATTTTTGACCTACCGAAGTCGTCGGGATAGCTGTAGTAAACCGCTGGTCTCATCTTGCCAAGATTTGCTCCATGACATCGGCTAAAGAATGATGGATCCTAAAATCAGACTAGAAAATGTAGGCCTATAACATATGCAGAGTATCATGAACAAAATCATTTTGAGTCGCGCACAGACAGATAATCTTCTCTCCCTCGTTTTGGTATATTATGTCAGTACTTAGAAACACATAGTGATTAGTCAAAAGTCAATAGATCGAAGTCTCCACTTATGCTGGTTGATCGGCATGGAATACAATGTTTGACAAGGGTGAATACTTATTAAGCCTGTGTCACGCCGAACCAACGAGACCCAACTCAACCAGTCAGTTGTGTCTAGTTGAGGATAGTTGACAATAATCTGCAGTTCAAGTCACACCACAGCGACGGCACTCAACCATCCGTCGTAAACTTTCTCGCGAGACGGAGAAGGAGCGAGACCAACACCGCTGCCAGACAACGCTTCGAATGTTATAACCGAAGAACGTTATCCGCCATTTTAAGTTATAGATCATGTGACTTAAACCGTTGATTTCATTGGTTGACTAAGTGACTACAGTTGCAGTTGGTCGTGAACCGAGTTAGACCGAAAAGACGTCATGCGACGAGTCCCGACGCCGACCAACTACGATTGAACATGCCCAACTTGATCCGACGACCTGCGACGGGACATAATTGACATCCTAAGAGGTGTCACACCGAGCAGACGGTTACCGATGGCTAGTTAAGTTGAGTCAAGTTGGATGCTGTCGGATTGGTGTGACATGGCCGTAAAGCTTTATGTAGCTTGTAGCCTACACGTGACACGTGAGTTATTTCACTTTCGTGTTTTAGAACCTGTATATACTTTAAATACATAAGCGATAAACAAATCCATTTTATTTTCATGGTTTATTTAGTTATTTTTTTTCTAGATTTATTATGTGCCGTGCACATAATTAACACGAACAAATTTGTTTATACCACACGCCAGGAGAAAGTGACCAGTACAAATCACTTGACTCGAACAAGGGCAAAAATTGACTGACTGGTGAAAGCAAAACGGATGATTGTTCTCCCGTACACTGTTTACAATACCATTATTAAGTTATGAAATAAAAGATCACCTATTAAATACAATTAACGGTGCAACAAAACAAGACGTAATTTTGCAATAGCGTGATACTCGGTGGTATTTTGACGATACTATATTTGTGATAATGGGTTGGGCAATAAGCAAGTCCTTATCCACAATAGCACAATGACAATGGTATTCAGGTCCCATTAAGCTAAGTAAGATTGTACAAGTGGTTGTGTTTTCAACCTCAATCTATACTGAATGCATCCGTATAGCCAGATAGCATAAAGTAGCAGCGTTTGAGAAGACTAGAAAAGGTGCATGTGAAACCGCGGGGCAAAACCACGATGTCGATTGCCATGGTACTTGTGTGCTTCGAGCAATGGTATCATTGTTTTTGTTTATTAGACATTATTTATACAGGAATGTCTGTTCAACTAGAATCGGTGGTTTCGCAGGGCCATTTGAAAAACCCTGATATGTATAGTGTCACCCATGTTTATTAAATCACCCGCATATACCGTACCAAAGGTCATCGTATTAGTTATAAGCCTAGATTTGATTATAATGTGTTTATATTAGGTGCACACTCTGTTGTCCTGTAGGACGCACAATGATGTCAAGTGAGATAAATAGTGCGGGGAGGTAAATTCCAAATCCGTATATATATAAAACAACTTTTCAAAAAGCTTTTTCTACATTAGTTAAAGTGCTTTTCCTTTGCACATCAGTTGATTATATGTTGACAGCAAATTCAATTTCCTATATTCCTTTTCAAGGTTTTATAGATGTTGAATAAATCTACCTCTTTTCTCCACTTCCCAGAACAAATCTTGCGAATATAAAAGTAACTGTATGGCAATTCATGTTATTCGAAATTCTTTTGCAAAATCAAAAAAAGGCAATTCCACATATATGTTAAAAAGAATTCAACATGTATATAACATTTTACTTAATAGATGTGATTTTTTATTTATTTAGATCAAATAAAATGAACAAAGACTATCGCAGTAGCCATACAAACGCGATCAGAACCATTTCAATTTTGTTCTAAATTTAAACAAAAAATGTTTGTAAAAATTCAGAAATGGCTGATTCGAATATAGTTTAAAACATATGTTTTAATGACATTAAAATATCGAGAGTTTAAAATACCTTTAAATCAAGGCCTATCCCAAGCAAATCAAGCACCACATATGATAGGTCTTGAAAATCTTGATGTAACTCGAGGGCGGCTGGTTTGAAATTCGGAACCTCGCCAGGCCAACACTGTGACAAAGAGAAACAGAGAACTATATGTGTCAATTGCAGTCATGTTTTGCTGTGACAAAGATTAATAACCAAATATCTTGCTCTTGGAATGTAACTGGCCTGATTTATTTTCCTCAATTTGATATTAAAATGCATGGCGCACATGACCGACGCCATATACGTGGCCTATATTATATGGTGAAACATAATT
Organism: Mopalia vespertina; assembly: GCA_030265115.1. Classification (NCBI taxonomy): domain Eukaryota; kingdom Metazoa; phylum Mollusca; class Polyplacophora; order Chitonida; family Mopaliidae; genus Mopalia; species Mopalia vespertina. The sequence goes on along the minus strand of JAQQZZ010031221.1, from coordinate 2,031 downwards.
TATGATCAGCCCAATCCGATAGGGATCCAAATACCGAATACGTTTTGCTTTTCATTCAAAGTATCACAAAGAACAAACATTTTCATTCACACATGTAAAATAAATGAAAAATCTTTTTTTTTTAAACATATACGAAAACATTTTGTTAATCTATTGTATTAACAAAATAGACGTCAAATGTCTATTGTATTGTATCTTTCTCAGATGCGGGATAATTAATCTAAGCAGCACGGAGCTTGGACTTCAGCGTGCGTGGAAACGACATACATCGCATTTAAACGGCACACCTTAAGTTGCATAAAATCTATAATTTTATCTTTTGGAGAACACTAGAGACTGCTGGTCGGTAATGGGACAAACACCAGCGATAAATGGGCTATTGAATTCTAGTACCAAGACAATTAAGTTAATAGACAGGGAATACACGAACGAAATGTCATTTTGCGTTTATTAGTAATATACGTGCCCAGGCTCGTCTACAGTTGTCCGGTTTCCCTTGACGCCGGGATTGTTAGAATGAACCTTTATTCGTGACCACTTTGGATGGAGTCTTGACTCTTCAATGTCAGCGATAGGAGTTTTCTATTACCATGCATGGTTGTTTCAGAGCTAAGCGGCAACAAGACGTCGTCTTCTTGCGTTATGATTGACTTGTCTTTGTGGCGTTGCACCGGGAGGTTTCCTTGACCAATTGGACTGTCACGGTATCATATGAGTGAAATTATCTAAAGTACGACGCTAAACCCGAATTATTATACAAACACACTTCAGCTCGCTTTGAAAACCAAGCAAGGAGAAGCCAGTGAGAGGGTGAAACGATTTTTTAAGGTCTTTCTGGATCCCTAGGTAAATTATGAGCAAAAAACAATTTCTAAACCAATTATCACACAGAATATAGATTGGAATATTTCATTATGTATAAACAAACTTAAAATAAGTTTTAAAGTGAATTGTGTTTTATGTAAATTATATTACACAATGCAAAACATACAATTAGAATGAACTAACTTACAAAGGCTTGGTCAGGGCACGTCAAGAAAGTCTCATATCTTTCTGCAGAGTGTGCTTCTCTTGGCCTTTATAGAGAAAAAACAATATTTGCATTTGATCCTGAAAATTGTTGTGGTATAAATGAATTTAGAAATGAATTATTCCAACAACAAGAAAAAAGGGAATTAATGCATATCCGATAAATGAATATATAATTATTTCATACAGAAAGGAATGAATGGATCTTCTTACCGATTGGTTGATGGATAATAAACCCTCACTTAATTACCGTCAGTAGGAATACAGGCTAAATCGTACAAGATGTTTGGCCAAATCGTACACACATGTGTGGTCAAACCATCCAAAGTTATAGTATGGTTTATTCAGCTGTTGTTCTCAGTAATATGTGGCATACGCTTCATGCATATTCACACAGATTTATTGAGAATTCTCTAAGCGCCAAACGCTAAAAAAAATTATATTAGTTTTTATTTTAAATTTCCAAAGTACAGATTTTGATCTACATTAAAAGACGACTCTGAATATACAAACATGCGTTTCACTTGAAATGGTGTAAAAACGTTTTGGACGCTGTGGCCGAATATTTGAACGATTTGCCTTTTGACGAATCGTCTTGGGCGATACGGTCTCGGGGCGATTTGAATGTACCCCGTCTCTCAAAGCACTTAACCGTCGCTGCGACTCTGGCTCACCGTATATTTTCTATATATATCGCCTCGAATTCAACCGACCATTTATGCTTAGGTCTATTTCAGCGAAAGGTACTGTTAAAAGAGGGGAAAATACAACAAATGCATCTCTCCACCCAATAGAAAATGTCTTATAGTATATATTAAGATTTTTGTTGTTGACCAAAAGAGATATCCTTGCTTTCTATCTTGTTTTGAAGTAGACAAGCCTATGCTGTTCGCAGTCTGTTTTCGACGCAGACATTTTGTGAAAAGAGTGTCAGAAATCAGCCAATCAAATTGAGTATAAACCAACTATACCATGACGCAATCTTGCTCCATTTAAACCTAG
>JAQQZZ010031210.1:0-10738 GCA_030265115.1 Mopalia vespertina | reverse complement strand
TGTGGCGGAATCGTACATGGAGCACTTTGATGTGGGTCAGTTGTGTCTCCTTCTTTTTATAGCTCCATGCTTATACCGTCAAGATGGTCAACAAATACTGATCATGATTTTGTGCCGACTGATAGAAGAGGTTTCGAGTTCCAGGTAATGACGTATAGAAAATTAGTATCTGTTCTTTACTAATGCCTGCTATACACGAGTGATTCTCAGTAAGCGACTTATTGCAAAAGATATTCCTGTCAGCAATAGCTTTTGGCTTACACAAAGCGATTTTGAGTCGGTGAATTTCCAAAGTCAGGTTACATTTACACCATGTGACTATTAAACACTTGGCATTATATTGAAAAATGACTTTGATTTTGATCTTTAATTAAAATTTTAAATCATGTACCTCGGTTACCGATTGGATGCACAATGTATGGTTGCGATTTTCTGTAGCATGTTTCCCGCACACGAGGAAATAAGTCGCCGATAGTCAGCAACAAGTTGCAAGATATCAAACAAGTTTGACCCCTTGTGACTTGTGTCTAGTTGCAAGCTTGCTGCACAAGGAGATTTATAATAGTTCAATTGATTAAAGTGGACGGGTAGTTGGCTAAGACTATCACTGTGCCCAAGAGCTCTGCTACAAAAATGTTTTTCAAACATTAAGACAATGCTGTCAATGATCACTTCTAACTGACCATACATTTAAACTTCATTGCTAGATTTATACCTTTATCATAGAGAATACTGTCCCTGAGCACCTTAGCAAGGACTTCACGTGGTGTATAACTCCAATCCGGTACCTGATCTTTCAGGATTCTATAACCTTTACTGTCTACCTTTCCTGTAGCTACATGCTCCTCTCCTGTAAGACAAAACACACTCAGATGATACAGTTAGTGACATTTTAAAGGAAACAAAACCAAGTACATATATGAATCCCGATTAAGATTTAGAGACATTGGTTTTTATTTTAAACCTTTTGGCTAATCAATAATTGGTGTTTAACAATGCTCAAGATTATTTCACTTCTAGTACTTACCAAAAGAAAATAGCAACACCACCAGGGGCTTAGCCAGAAATCAAAAGTATGATGTCCAATATGGTCATTTCGCTTCACTTTTTAAGTTACTGGGTGTTTATCTATCTCTTACATTGTACATGTTAAAGTTTCTTAAAACAGGGTGTCCAAAGGACAGATGGACACCCCTCTGCCTAAGTCCTTGAACACGACTAATAACATAGCACTTAACTTTCTAAGCTGATTGCCATTAGGGCAAGTAGATTTGAAAATATGATTGACTTGCTCAAAATTCACTTCCTCAAAAAATACTACAATACCCAAACTAACAAAAATCCCTTGGAATTCAGGGCAACTGAATCCTGAGATAAAATTAAAAAGAGGACTGATTGGTTTGTGTTTAATGCCATGCTTTAGGCTATTTCAATTATGACGGCAGTGTATTCCAACAATATAAATGGACACCAGCACAACCATAAAATGTGAGGTATAAGCTTATTGATACTGTTGGAAAGTTAATCTTCCTCCAAATTAGGGCTCCACTGGCTGCTGAACAAAGACAGCATTTCTACTCTTCAAACAAACTGCCCTTAGCCAGAGGGCGATTTATATTGAAAAGATATTATAAAGATGGTAAAACTAATACACCGCACTAAGTGTTTTCAACATTAGACAACCATATTGCGTTAAACTCTAATCAAACAAAGACAACCATCAATTTTATTTAAACTCTTTTGCCATGCCGGAAAATTAATCTTTCTACAATACTAAGTAAGTCAAGACAGCATTGCTTCTCTCCATACTAACTGCTCTAAGCCATTTAGGGGAGCAGCCTTGGTTTGTTTGATTGGAGTTTTACGTCGTACTCAAGGGTATTTCACTTATATGATGACATGCCAGCCCAATGGGTGACAGAAACCACCCTTGACACCACTGGCAACAAACAAAGACAAGACGGCACAAATACAGGACAATAACAAGGCGCAATACGTAACAGACACCACAAACAGATTGGCTTCCTGTTTCGGCAACATGAAGCTCCCTCCAGCCACCCGCGGGAGCAGACTTGGAACTTGTAGGCAACAATCACAGGACATGGGCAGTGACAGGATTGGAAATCTGCCGGTCATTAATCTGGTGTTTTTTAATGTTGCTCATCTGAATTTTTTAATTTTCCTATCTTTCCAATGTTTAAATCTAGAATTTCTACCTATCAACTTCACAAGTTTTTGAAATAGGCCTGTCTCAAAGGACAGGTGGATGGGTGTCCACCTGTGGTTTAGGCATGGTAGTGACTAAATTGGTCACATGAGCCATTAACATTTGCAAGTCAGAGACTTTAACATCTGTTTTGGAAATGTTTTAAAGTTTGTGTTAAAAATGCTCAGGGCTGGAATGGGGAGTAGCAACTACTCAAACATGTGACTATAGCAAATGCAATATACATGTACTATACCGGATTGGCTGAGTTTCTTGTCTGGCAATTTTCCCGTATAATCAAGGCGATGTTTCATGGCAACATCGTAGGCAGTTGTTGGATTTTCTAAGTTGGGTTCAACTCTGCTTTCCAGACGTTTGCTTTGCTTCGTAACTGTTTTTACAATAATTTCCTCAGGTTTGATAAAAATATTAGATGCCTTCTGTGAAGCATTTTGTGAACGCATCTCTTTGTTATTTTCAGGTAAATTCATATCCAAGCCAGCATCTACACTTCCTCCTATTTCAGAATTAGACAGTTGTTCTCCATGCAACAAATCTGTATTACTTTCGCCAACTGTTTGATTTGATGACCTCTCACCAAAATATTGATTATCAAAAAAGTTTAAATCATTATCTTTCAAATTTGAAGAAAATTGAGAGGCGTAATTAGTTGAACATTGAATGTCCAAATTATCTCTTAGATCTTGTTCACAGTCTGCTTTACTCGAATCCTCATTTGATGTTGTGGGTGCCTCTTTACTTCCAAAACATAGTTCGTCAAAATAATTCAAATCATTTGCATCATAGTCAATTTCAGAATTGTCATTTAGATTTCTTTCATTGTGGTTTTTATTGCTTTCCATTTTAAACTGGTCTGAAACTATATTTTCATCCGAATGTCCTTTGTTTAGGCCTATTTCTGTATCAAAATATTGCTCATCTATATAATTTCTACTACAATTTTTTTGGTTTTCATTTGTTGAGCTGTCAAACATATCTTTAAATTTTAGTGAGGTATGATCTGGAGAGGCTCCCCCATCTGAGTGTTCTCCAATTCCATTTTTATGACACGATTTTGTAAAACTTCCATCTGAATGCCCTGATGAGAAAAGTCTTGACATAAAATCTGGACTTTCATATTTGTCTGTCTCGCTGCTATCTAAAGTTTCACCATGCTCTAGAAGCGTTTCTCTGGTCCGATTTTGCTGCTTTCTGACCAGTGCAGGATTGTCCGAATCTTTCCTAATGTAACCAAAACGAACTTCCAGAACTTTCTCCTTTCCTAAAACAAGGTTTGGGTGTTCTTTTGTGTTGCCCCTGTTTACAGACACGTCAGGTGATGTCGTATTCTCGGGAATGTTGGAGATCGTTGATAATTCCAACCCGTTACGGTCTTCTAGGATCCCGAAAATATCGTCAGCTTCGTTAAAATCGGGGTTGTCAGTTTCTCGGCTGTCGGACGTTGTAGACAGTTGAACAGACTTGTCACTCGCTTCTGTACTTAAACACCGACTAAATGTGCTACATTTAGAATATACACTGCAGGATGTTGTATTTAGTTTAGCAAGTTGCAAAGCATTGGAGCGATAAAGCATAATAATTTTTCGCAACCAAATGGCACGCAGCAACATGGGCGCAGCCATCTTGGAAATTACACAAATTTAACTTCCGGTATGATTGAAAGTAACATAAGGGACCATTTTCCATATACAAAGATAAAAATAAATTAAAAAATAAAATAAAAATAAACACCGTCAATTAGAATATGTGCATGTGTTTTTTTTATTCCACATTTTACTTGAACAACATACGGTGGTTAACATACGACATAAAGACATTTCCAGTTTTCATTTTTGATTTTAGCACTTGAGTTTCATTCTTACAGTTTCCACCTAGGTCAAAAGCTTTGCACCAAGGAGTGATTTGAAAACCCCAGACTTTCGTTTTTTAGTTGTCACCTAGGTAAAACCTTTTTCATCACGATGGGAACGTTTTATCATCATTTTTTTTTTCTTTTTTTTTTCAATTTTTTAAAAAAAATTTCCACATTTCCATGTTTCACCGAAATAAGGAAACTACAACACGAAACTGGAGATTTCCACTTACCTGAAAGGTTAATAATCACCGAGCTGATACTTATAGCTTTCACCTATAGGTGGAAACGAAAAAAAAAAGAAAAATGTATTTACCTTTAGTTGGAAACTAAAAAATGAAATACTTAAAAACAAATCTCTCTTAATGTCGTCTATATGAGACAGTTTCGATGTTTTTAAATATGTTATATGTTAACTTTTACATGTTTGATTCGTCGCCATAAGAAGTTTTTGTAACGATATAATTTCATTTTTATTTTGATCAATATATAACAGTTACCTTTACTGATAATATATAAGAGTCATGCATACGTTTATATTATATGTGACAAAGTAGCTGAGTTTTAGGACAACCGTATGGCATTGTGACTTCTGGTGTCACGAACAACACTCGATCTGTTATCAAATGTTTAATCGAATAGCCTCTCAAGTAGATATAAATATACTCAAGTTCGAGCTCCTTATTTCATTGACATACAGAACACACTTTTAAAAATACATATTTTTTTTAACAAATGTTATTCAGCGGGATAACAACTCCAAACGACTAATTTAATCCCAAAACTTTCAAAACCGATAAAAAACAATTCTATTCAACATATATCGTAGGTACATGTAAACGTATTAATTCCTACTTATATTTTGAATAAATGAAGAGAGAAAAATTTGCTTGCCTCCACCTTATATTCATAATAGAATGTAGTGAAACAAGAACATTTTAGTACAGTACATTTGCAAGACAGAATTATCACATTATTTTAGACACTATATATATTTTAGAAATGACTGGTAGGTGAAAAATGCTGGCACAACTTAAATGGAAACGCACACTATGTGAATTAAGTCATTAAACAAAATAAATTAATATCTCAGTTTTTTTTACTCCAGTTGTCTTGTAAAAACATGCTCGTAGCGATATTGTAAGACGACCCCATTGCTGTCTAATCATCAATCAAGCGAATGTAGGTCAGCCGCATGTTGTCTTGTTAGGCTACAGCCTGCGACAGTAAACATATTTTGGAAGAACTCCGTTTATGTGACGTGCCGGTTTATATTTTCACAGCTGTATTTACAGTTAACAGGTAAGAGTATAGAAATCGTTGAAAGTTTTTATACCAGTTTTGTTGTATGTTTAACCCGAAAGAGGAAAACTACCCGAACTGAGTTACAAACGTATCACTGACCGCCAGTCACAGTGAAACGAGAAGCAGTTGTAATGTTTGTGCTTCTGTGTGTATACGAGGACGTTAACTAAGAAGACTAATGGATGAGACCTTAAATATGTTGAGGTTATTATAAAGACGTTAGCAGTTTTGCTGCGCAGGACCTGATCGTACCCAAAAATTATGCCGTTTCTTTGACCTCCGGGGTCGACATTAGTCCGAGTGGCCCTGACGTTTTGTTTTTGAAAATGCCTGACGGCGAAAACAAGTTAGTTTTTGCACATCATAGAATAACTCAAAAACTATCGTCTGAGCCCCTCGGACAATGTCGACATAGGCCTACATACAACTGAACATAATATAATACATACTGAAGTATTAGCTGAGAAAATCAGCTCTGTCGACTATTTTATCATAATGCCATTACCCTTGTCGACAGTGTTTGACAAATTTAATGTCCGAATTATTAAAAAAAGGCAAACATATAAGCCCAATGTTTGGGCTAACTTAGGCCGTCGAGGTACTGTCAATGTCCAAATGATAAATATCAAACGGCCTATTTAGGACTAGGGCTAACTGAATTATATAATCAGCCTAGCATCTATGACGTCCAGAGCACTCCAGACATAAACTTGCCCATATGGCTTGAATGAATGAATGAAATCTTTATTTATAGAAGGTGAAACTCAATCAAATTAACAATTTGCTCTTCCTTGAGGCCCTCTGCAACGTAATTTTAACATAACATCTCAAATAACAATTTTCTCAAATAACTTCCTTTTTTTTCCTTTAAATATATGTGGTAACAAACTTTAATAACTAATTTAAAAGAGTCAATAAAGAAAAGAAGGACACAATCTAATAAAAATTAAACAACAGTAATTCACGGTTATTGAACAAGTTTAAACAAATTAGCTTTTTTTTCATATGTAGATGTAATTTGCCGGAGGCAACCACATCTTTACCATGATCGACAGAATACAACAATAAATGGGACTTCTTTCAGACCAAGACTGAATACATAGCTCCGAGTCCCACAAACAAAACATCGTATACATGTACATGTGTGGGAACTGACAGGTGGCGTTGGGGATAGTAACCGCAGTGGGCGGAGCTTTGCAAATGTAAACTTTATAAAAAAATACTGACAATTTTATATGAATATGGTAGAATATAATATAAGTATTTGCAAACAGAAGTTTATTAAAAGTGTCATTGAAACTATGAAAGTTTCAAAGTCATATGTTGAATAGTAACTGAGTTATGGTCCGGACAAGATATGTTGGATGACAGACAGCTAATTTGCATAATTTAGGTCGAAATTTGCGGGAAAGTTTTATATTGCACAAGTCGTTTATTGTGAATAATGTTCTACAAAAGTTTCAAAGTCATATTTTTTTATTTTTTTTGTACAAACGACCCTTATGCAATATGCAAGTTTAAAAAATCTAAGTGAAAAAGTTCCACCAGATAGGGCCTGGACAGGGCTAATTTGCATAATTCCGTGATTTTTTTCTATATTGCATCTGCCTATATAGAAGAATGCAGTATGCAAGTTTCAAAAGCCAAAGCCAAAGTGAAATATTGAAACCAAGATACAGCCCGGAAAAGCTTCCCGGACATACAGAGATAATTAATATAATTTGTGGGGAAATTTGCATATTTCCGTGATTGTTTTCTTCTATGTTGCACATCTGCATACATAGAAGAATGCACTATGCAGATTTCAAAAGCCTAAGTGAAATAGTAACCAAGATACAGCCCGGACAAGCTTCCCGGACATACATGTATGGAGCCAATTTGCATAATTTATGGGGAAATTTGCATAATTCCGTGATTTGTTTTCTATGTTGCACATCTGCGTACACAGAAGAATTTCAAAAGCTCTTGTGAAAAAATAACCAAGATACAGCCCGGACATATGCCCCCCCCCCTCCCCCCACACTTTAATAGAGGGGGGGGGGGGGCATAATGACGGACAGACAAACTTCCAAGAATGTTATATGAATAGCACCATGGCAGTATTAATACAGCGCACAGTCCCAATACATGTATCTCAGCTGTTAAATAAAATACATTTCAGCTTGATACATTGAGTACTTTTGGAGATGAGACATTGGAATATTACAGCAGGAGTGGAGGTAAAGGGACAGACAAACGTCCAAGTAATGTAACATGAATAGCACCATGACAGTGCACAGTCCCAATACAGGTATGTCATCTGTTAAATGAAACAAGTTTGAACTCGGTACATTGAGTAGTTTTTTAGATAGACCTTGGATAGATGGAGGGACAGACAAACTTCCAAGAACGTTACACGAATAGAATAGCACCATGACAGTGCAGTCCCAATATGTCAGCTGTTAAATAAAACAAGAGAAAAGCAATCAGAGATTGCTAAACAATATGACCCCCCCCGACTCCACCCAAGACACACATAACTACATGCAGTGCACCAAAAATTAACCTGATGAGGGAAACTTCACTGTGTGTTCAGCCTGAACACAATGTGTGCCCAAATTGTTAGATTTATTTTGTTCATGCTACAATACAGAGGCAGCCCACAGGATAATTTGCATAATTTAGGGGGAAATTTGCATAATTGCGTGATTATTTTTCTATGTTGCACATCTGCGTACATAGAAGAATCCACTATGCAAGTTTGAAAAGCCTAAGTGAAAAAGTAACCAAGATACAGCCCGGACAAGCTGCCCGGACATATGAAACCAATTTGCATAATTTATGGGGAAATTTGCATAATTCCGAGATTTTTTGTCTACGTGCACATCTGTGTACATAGAAGAACGCACTATGCAAAGTTTCAAAAGCTCTAGTGAAAAAGTAACCAGGATACAGCCCAGACAAGCTTCCCGGACATACGGACAGAAAAAGTAAAACCTACATGTATACTCTTACTAGAGCGGGGGCATAATAACCTCAATAACTTGAAATTTTCACGGTAGCTTCCCCCATTAAAACAAAGGATGGGATTGCACTTCACCAAATTCCGTAAAACAAAATGGCCACCAATGCATCATTTTACAGGGTTCACACACTACCTTGAAATGACTTGAAAATCAAAATACACATGAAAAGTCTTGAAAATGACAGAAAGACTGTGACAAAATAATTGACACTAGCAAAACCAAAATGTCCAGTGTTTCCATAATGTTCGAATTTTAATTTTCCTCCAGTGCTTAGTAAAGATATAAATAGCATTGTTACTCTTCAAACAAACTGCCTTTAGCCAGAGGCCCAATAACAGTCTGAAGAATTAAAAATAAATTCATCCAGAGAAAGAACGTCAAGAGATTTTGTCGGGTGTGAGTATTTATAGTTGCATGCAGCTTGCTTTTCAAGGAAACCAGTCAACTGTCATAGTTCAGCAAAATACTGCCATGCACAGCCAGAGGGACAGCAGCTAGTAAGAACATGCAAAGAGTTTGTTTGACTGGTACTTAATAACACATTATGGTGAGACCGTCATAAATTGTATGTACATTAAAATTAATAAAAATGTCTTTCCAACGATAGTTTTATTTTGTTTGTTTGATTGGGGTTTAACTTCGTACTCAAGGGTATTTCACTGATATGACAACGGAATGTCCACTTCACACTGTTCCTTGTGTTATTATGGTGGAAAACAGAGAAGAAATCTCGTAAAAACCACCCCCATGATTGCCGGAGCCACATCGTCAGACGGACTCGATCCCGTGGGGTTTGTTTGTTTTGGGGCTTTACACAAACAGTTTAAGGTTATTTCACTGACGGAGATGCTTCTAGCCCCAGCCACCTAACTACACTGCAACATTTCAAAGGAAAATAATCAATCTATACCATACTTCATTTCCAGCTGGGCTCAGTTAGCCTACATATTCAATGTATCTTCAATGTTGCTTTTTTGTCAATGTCAAAGCTTTGTAGTGGTTTATTTTAAAAAAGAATTGGTACTGCAAAGTAATAAAATTTTCTCTTTTCCATTGATTATAAAGGTTAATTTCATCAGGTAAAATAATTTTTTTCCCAAACAGCGGCAGGGGGGGATACCCCCCTCCTGGACCATCCCCTTGCTCGGGCACACGTGCCCTTGGCTGAAACTTTGTCCAGCCCCTACACATTGTTCCACAGCCCCCCACTCCGCACACACAATTTTCGCTTTCTTTTTCTTGTGAATTATGTTTTACAAATACATTTTACTTTATAGCAAGAACTGATGTAAATATATATTGTTATGTTGTATTTTATTGGTACATAACAGGCTGTAGTCACCTGTTGTATAGACCTGCAGTAGATATCTTGGCATGGTGCCAGCCAGGATAAGGGGTAATCTAGTGTTGCATGCATTTCATATTGTGTTGAGATCGATGTATATTATATCTACCTAAAAGTAACAACTTGGTGTGTTCGGTTTAAAGATGCAGAAATGTACATGTGTAAGCTGTTATTTTGTGTCCTGTCAAGGTTATCTCCCCTCAATTCACCCGAGAGCATTCTCTGGTGAAGACATTATAAATTAGCTGTTTATCTGAATCTTCCACACATTAACCCCTGATATAAAATAGTCTGAACGGAGAGAGTACAATACATACAGCAGAAATCCTTCAATATTTGAGATTTGTGGCCTGTGAACAGTTGGAGGGGAACTCGACATCGTATCTCTGGAGCTGACAAATCTCAAACATTCGGTATTAGCTTAACAGTAAATGCCTAGTACATATATTTTCTAATGTTTTAGTTACAAATAAGTGTAGCATATGCCTAAAGGTTTAACCTGTGTTCAATCATTTCAGGACAACTACATTTATAAAGTGAACAACAACTCTTTTGAGTCAAACCTTTCACCTGTAGTTGCTATGGTAACAGAGCTTTCTTGGGCTAGCACGCTGTAAACATATTTTTATTCAACGGACATGTGGAGAAGGGCCTGTCTATTAACATCCAATAAAAATTCACTTTCTAATTTATATAATTAAAAAATTCCCTTTTTTATTAAAAAACTAAAATTTCATTTTTTTAATTTACATGTTACATTGTACATGTTATAAAAATTAAATCTCCTCCGCAGTAAATATCCTTTCCTTTGTTCATGTCTAGAGCAAATCTCATCAGGTAAATATATATTAATTGATTTGCAATTCAACTTCTTATGTAGAGAAAACCCTGCTTATTCATCTAAATTCACAATGGTATGTAAAACAATGAATAATTTTTTGTGTCTTTTAGAAAGTGAAGATTAACAGTATTTTCGTTATTTTGGGATAACACTTTCTTAGTTT
>JAQQZZ010031199.1:0-10738 GCA_030265115.1 Mopalia vespertina | reverse complement strand
TATAATACCAGTACTGTGCTACCTCCATCTTTAACTGTAAGTTATAATACCAGTACTGTGCTACCTCCATCTTTAACTGTTAGTTATAATACCAGTACTGTGCTACCTCCATCTTTAGCATCTTTTGCTGGTAAGTTATAATACCAGCATTAGTCCACATTCAGATCTCAACAACCAAAATAAACATTCCTTAACCAAAGCCTCTGGTTTTGTTTTAGGGCGATACATCAATTTAAACGTTTTTAAGGAAACGTAAGAGTTTTATTCCACTAATGAGAGTGTATGAGACTAGCTAGCCTGGCTCTTGAATATTCCATCACTCGCGCGCTGAAATAAGCCCATTTGAAATAATGACAATTATGAACAATTTACCTTGACAGTTCATCTCTGTAATTCCGTTATTTATAAAGCCATTACATATAACCAGGTGAGATAAGTTTGGCCTCCACGAGCCGTAAATACTAATAAACTACTGTAACGTACTTGTGTCATAGTGTGTCACCACTGTGACTTCATTGTAAACATCAAACAAACCGTTACTGTCAATACCTTGTACACTTCCAGTATTGGGTCTTTACTTATTGGATCCGTGACTTTCATGCATCACAATTATAGACCTATAGGCCTACATCCAAAAATAACTGAATAAGTTCAAGCGATTTTGGTTAAAGTAGCCATTTTCACAATCCTACTATTTTCTTGGTCCTTTATAATGCACCATTACCAGTTTACGACATAGTTGTTTTATTAGTTACAAGTTTACTTTCCAATAGCTAACATGTTTATAAAGAATTACAAATTTGTTTTAGTGGTTAACTATTAGATTCATTTTGCAACTATGCTCATTAAATGTTGGGATATTGCATTCACAAGGTGCAGAAGCAATCCGGATTAGTGCCGTTCCGAAAGAACGAATATACCCCAGTATATACATTCCGTAATATTGCATTAATTTAAGCTCGGTAAATAGACCGGCCTATGGTTTGTCAGTCATGATATTGATAACATACTATTGTTATTATTAGGTTGTACATTACACTCTGCAATAGGAAACTTTCTGCAATAAGCTTGTCATGCTAGGAATTATCCAAAACGCAAAAATCACAGTAATTCTGAAAATATCAATTTGATTGAAACTTGCAGATTTCAGTTATATACCACATCAACTGGATACACACATTTTCAAAAAAGTATGCCGGACAAAATTATGTCGACAAATTGTATGAAAAGTTTGAAAGTTACGCACATAAGTATATAGTAAATTATCCAATAAGCTTTTACCAGCTGCAACACACCATTCCAACCAGATGTACAGTGACACGAGAAACACAAAGCAGAATAAAGATTCAACTGACCTGAGAAGTTATTCACTCCTGGCCAAGTTTAAAACAAAAAGCAGTACAAAATAAACAACAAGTATTGACAACACGGGAATATTCTCATAATGGAAGAGGTGGCGAATAAATAGTGTAAATATACTACTCGCCCGACAAGATGTTTGTTATGGTTAATATTGACCACGAAAATAATACAAACAAGTGTCACATAAATTCAGTGCATACAGTTATAGAGATATCGACAGACACCTCAGCAACGAAATAATATACACAAACACCATACGACTCTGGTTGAATATAAACCTAGTTAGTCAAGGTATTGTAAGTTTATGTAGATTTTATATTCCGTGAAATAATGACTTTTCCCTTCCTAACAGCCAACTGCGAGAGAAGACGAACTTATTATACCTGTTTGTTGTGATTCTAATTGTATGTATTGATCCTTTTCCCAGATACAAAGAAACCACGACACTGGATATACATGTATGTACCCATGAAACCACTAATCTTGAAATCCACTACGATCATTTAAAATGTAAAGTGGAAAGTTGCATAAATTGTCAACCTTCAATTCAAAATGTCATTATTCTCTTTTTTGATTTAGAAATTATATTTTCACTCGATATTTCTATTTTAAGATTCATCTAAATCTTTGACGTAACATACTTACTTATATTGTCAGGCTCATCCAGTTAGCCATTTATTCAATCTATACTTCCTTGTAATTAAGGTAATAAGATATTCCAGAGATGGCAATCTCACAGAGGTTGTATTATAGTACTGTCTGTCATCTCACAGAGTGTATTATAGACTGTCTGTCATCTCACAGAGTTTGTATTATAGACTGTCTGTCATCTCACAGAGTGTGGTTTATAGACAGTCTGTCATCTCACAGAGTGTGGTTTATAGACAGTCTGTCATCTCACAGAGTGTGTATTATAGACTGTCTGTCATCTCACAGAGTTTGTATTATAGACTGTCTGTCATCTCACAGAGTTTGTATTATAGACTGTCTGTCATCTCACAGAGTGTGTATTATAGACAGTCTGTCATCTCACAGAGTGTATTATTATCTGTCTGTCATCTCACTGAGTGTGTATTATAGACTGTCAGTCAACTTACAGAGTGTGTATTATAGACTGTCTGTCATCTCACAGAGTTTGTATTATAGACTATCTGTCATCTCATAGAGCGTGTGTTATAGACTGTCTGTCTTCTCACAGAGTGTGTGTTATAGACTGTCAGTCAACTTACAGAGTGTGTATTATAGACTGTCTGTCATGTCACAGAGTGTGTATTATAGACTGTCGGTCATCTCATAGAGTCTGTATTATAGACCGTCTGGCATCTCACAGAGTTTGTATTATAGACTGTCTGTTATCTCATACAATGTGTATTATAGCCAGTCTGTCATCTCACAGAGTGTATTATAGACTGTCCGTTATCTCACATAGTGTGTATTAGACTGTCTGTCATCTCACAGAGTGTGTATTATAGACTGTCTGTCATCTCATAGAGTTTGTATTATAGACCGTCTGTCATCTCACAGAGTTTGTATTATAGACTGTCTGTTATCTCATAAAATGTGTATTATAGACAGTCTGTCATCTCACAGAGTGTATTATAGACTGTCTGTCATCTCACATAGTGTGTATTATAGACTGTCTGTCATGTCACAGAGTGTGTATTATAGACTGTCTGTCATCTCATAGAGTCTGTATTATAGACCGTCTGTCATCTCACAGAGTTTGTATTATAGACTGTCTTTTATCTCATAAAATGTGTATTATAGACAGTCTGTCATCTCATAGAGTTTGTATTATAGACTGTCTGTCATCTCACAGAGTGTGTATTATAGACTGAATGTGGGATAACTGTGGGGGTAATAGAAGATTTCATTTCTC
Source organism: Mopalia vespertina (assembly GCA_030265115.1). Lineage (NCBI taxonomy): Eukaryota > Metazoa > Mollusca > Polyplacophora > Chitonida > Mopaliidae > Mopalia > Mopalia vespertina. The sequence continues at coordinate 7,497 of JAQQZZ010031199.1, read as the reverse complement.
CAGATATATGTGACCCTGAAGACTACAGAGAAAGTGACACGTAATGGAGTTAGTTTATGACACTTATCATACATATCAGTCTGCTGGTGTAGCTTGACTATCAATAGCCACATTGAATTAGTTCGCATTCGGCATATTTAATTTAACGGGGAATTAAAAAATACAACCGAACCGATAATCTCTCACCTTGTCCGTATGATTTGGTGCAGTCTCTAAAAGTGGTTTCCTGTCTCTCAAATTGAGGTATGACTAACCTCTCGGCGTACTCTACAGGAGATACATCATGCCAGCGAAACGCCAGATAATCTGTTGTGTAACCATCTAAACAAAAGACTTTCAAAGTAATGCTTATATAAACAGGAATACCAGAGAAACAATATGGCGATAACATTTTAAACAATTTGTTTACTTCTCAGAGCCAGCGAATACGAACCGTTTATAAACACAGTTGCATGTAAAATACATTCTCAAATATAGATCAAATCATTCCCTCTTTCGTCGAGTCTTTAAGGTAACGAGGGGTCGTTTAAGTTGAGATCTACGCTGTGTGTTCTTGTTGTTTATCTCCAATTAAGAAACTTTGGATTGAGTCGCTTGTGGTATAAATCTTATGACATGACTTACAAATGTCGGCTGTGATAAAAATGTTATGGACATAACTTGCAGCTCTCGGCAGGGATATAAATAGAATGGACTTGACTGTCAACTCTCGGTAGTGATATATATGTTATGGACATGACTTACAAATCTCGGCTGTTATATAAATATTATGGACACAACTTACAGTTTTCGGCAGTTATATAAATATTATGGACACAACTTACAGTTTTCGGCAGTTATATAAATATTATGGACATGACTTACAAATATCGGCTGTGATATCAATGTTATGGACATGACTTACAGTTCTCGGCTGTGATATAAATGTTATGGACACAACTTACAGATCTCGGCTGCAATATCAAAGTAATGGACAAGGTTTACAACTCTCAGCTCTAGTATAACTGTTATGGACATAATTTACAAATTTCGCCTGTTATATAAATGTTATGGACATGACTTACAGTTCTCGGCTGTTATATAAATGTTATGGACACAACTTACAGTTCCCGGCTGTTATATAAATGTTATGGACACAACTTACAGTTCTTGGCAGTTATATAAATGTTATGGACATGACGTACAAATCTCGGTAGTGATATAAATAGTATGGACATGACTTGCAGCTCTCAGTAGTGATATAAATAGTATGGACATGACTTACAGCTCTCGGCTGTTATATAAATGTTATTGACATGACTTAAAAATCTCGGCTGTTTTAAAAATGTTATGGACATGACTTACAGTTCTCGGCTGTTATATAAATGTTATGGACATGAGTTACAAGTCTCGGCCGTTCTATAAATGTTGTGGACATGACTTAGTTCTCCGCTCTAATATAAATGTTATGGACATGGTTTAAAACTCTCGGCTGCAATATAAATGTTACGGACATGACTTACAGCTATGTATTGTGATATAAATGCTATGGACATGACTTACAGCTCTCGGCTGTTATATAAATGTTATGGACACAACTTACAGTTCTCTGCTGTAATATAAATGTTATGAACATGACTTAAAGCTCTCGGCTGTGATATAAATGTGATGGGCATGGCTCACAGTTCTGGGTAGTGATATTAATGTTATAGGCATGACTTACAGCTCACGGCTGTGATATAAATGGTATGGACATGACTAACAGCTCTCGGTAGTGATATATATACTATGGACATGACTACAGCTCTTGGCTGTGATATTAATTGTATGGACATGACTAACAGCTCTCGGCTGTTATATTAATGGTATGTACATGACTTATAGCTCTCGGATGTGATATAATTGATATGGACCTGACTTACAGCTCTCGGCTGTGATATCACAACTCTGTGTGTCAAACGGGTACTTCTTTAAATCCATCACACAGGTCAAAGTCATGGACAATCTGAAAACAAAACAGCCGTCATTTTTAATAAGATAATGTGTGGGCCAGTCAGTGCCAATTACAAGCAGCATGGAGAAATGTCTACATTAAGTATAAGATATGCACGAATAGAAATTCGAGTTAATTTTCAAAATATTATGACTCTTGTTTCTGCTAAAGCTTAGAAAAAAAACACAGTCCACTAAAACAAAGCACGCACAGCCTTTCATCATCAATCCATTATGGTAAACATGCAATGTATTTATCTCACCTAATACTGTAGAAGATGCTTCCGTTTCTGAAAAGATGCATGAGTTTATTGGGAACCGTGACCAAGTGGAAAGTCGCCGTCTTCTCATTGGTGAAAAATAAATCCGGAACCCAGAGACGACTCATTATTTTAGTATCTAGTTCTATAGGTTCTGTTATGAGTGGGTAGTCTATGTATGATAGCCTTTTATCTTCCCATCGCTGACGAACAAATACTGTTACATGATATTCCTGGAAAGAAAAGGTTTAAACCTACTTATAAATAACGGATTTTACTACTTAATATTTATATCGTAGGTATTAGGCTGCTATAAAGGGGAAATAATTTTAGAGAGTATATTCCAATAAAACAAGAACTGGAAGACCTTATTTCTGAAGGAAGAATTATTATCGTTTACTCTCCTATTCCTTATTACTGGGGAGTGGAGAAACAAACGCTGTTATTAGTAGAGTAAATTTGCAAAGAGCAAATATTACTTGAGCGGCGCAGCTACTGCACAAGAACATTCCTGATAAAACAAACTTGTTAGAGATTGTTTATGACGAGACAAAACATTTTTACCTGTGTGTGTTTCCTGGATTGAACAAATATTTCCATAGTGTATTCCGAAAGAAATAAGTTCTGTATAAGAGGCTAGCCTACCAATCCAGAGATACAGCTCGGAATTGGGCAGGTATTTGAGTTAAACGGACAAACATTCACACTGAACAAAATTCAGAAAAGAAAATTATGGCAGTGCGAAATGTAAATCATTTCAGAGATACAGCTCTGAATAGAACCGGGGTTAGAGCGTTTCGGACATACGGATGGACGTACGGGAAAGCGGAAGGATGGACGAACGGTACCTATTTTACCCCCGGGACATATGCATCCTGGGAAGATTCCTGAAGGGACATATACATCCTGGGCGTATTCCTGAAGGGACATATACATCCTGGGCGTATTCCTGAAGGGATATATACATTCTGGGTGTATACCTGAAGGGACATATACATCCTGGGTGTATACCTGAAGGGACATATACATCCTGGGTGTGTTCCTGGAGGGACATATACATCCTGGGTGTATTCCTGAAGGGACATATACATCCTGGGTGTGTTCCTGGAGGGACATATACATCCTGGGCGGATTCCTGAAGGGACATATACATCCTGGGTGTGTTCCTGAAGGGACATATACATCCTGGGTGTATTCCTGGAGGGACATATACATCCTGGGTGTATTCCTGAAGGGACATATACATCCTGGGTGAATTCCGGAAAGAAGATAGATATTATTGGCGGATTCCGAAAAGAAATATAGGGCATCAAAAGAACATATATACTAACAATTCTAACAACAGCATTTCTTGAATACTTCTACATGCATAATCCATGTTTATCCAAATTAAAAGCACAAGTGACGTTGGCCAAATCATCAAAAAGTCTGGATTTTGGCCGTGATTCTTCAATGCCATTCGACAAAACCTTTTAAATTCCACTTTGACAACCTTTGAATCATTTGTTTGTCTATTAATTACAGACGTACCGGTACTTCTCCTCCTCGGTATCTTCCTCGCAGCATGGTTCTTTGTCTCTGTCTAGTACTTCATCTTCTACCCCTTCTCCACAAACGGGACTTCCTTGTCCATCTTCTACTCCTAGACTTGGACCGCCTCCGCCCCATACATCTCTGCCTTTTCCATAGTTGGGATCCTCATATACCCCCTCCCCCAGCCTGGCCTTTCCACCCTACCCCCTCCATCATCTCCAGCGCATCCAAACTCAATTTAGGTCCTCACCCTGGTATACAAGTATTATTATTATTCCAAGTCTGCCCTGACAGAGTTCAGACTGAGGATACAGCAAATTGTCTATATCTAACACTTAAACTAGATTAGGGCGAAGGCATGCATCGAGTTATCGAGATACATTGGATAGAGCAAATAGGTATAGAAGCGGTAATTTTCAGGGAAATCAAATTACGGAAAAAAGTTATGATGTACTGTCAATTCCCGGCCCCGAGATTAGTGCCAATGTGGCCAAAGCTAAAAACCACCCTAATCTCACAACGGCTGAAAGGTGGCGTAATACAACCCGCTGATAAAGAGTCAGCTACGGTCATTATGGATAAGCAGGATTACATATATGAGACAGAACGTCATCTTAATAATCCTTAAAAGACTTGATAACCCTATTTGGCCAGAAAACCGTTTGAATGTCAATGAATTTCACATAAATTGTAGCACTCTTGATACCTTCAACCAGGCTTGTTCTGTCCTCTTAAAGAACCTGATCCCAAGATGGTAAACTAGGCGACTCAAAGTGTTTGAAGACGAGATGCCAGCTAGATACTAACAAAACTCTAAAGGACCAACTAAGCCAAAACTCCCGTCTGTATCAGACAGGTTGTAACACACATACTCATTGGTTGATTTATATATCTCTGAAATACCGCTTTGTAGGCTTATTTAGTTTATCAGATACCAAATATCTTGTTAGTTACATATTTATCAATACGTTATATACCATGTAAATGGTAATTGCCTTCTCTCGATATACCGGTAGGGGACCCATAGCAACTCGCCATTAAGGTCTTTTTAGATTTTTTTCTCTGTGAGTTTATCTAGAAAATAAGATAATTCATCGATTTTCATCAATCTCCATTCATGTGCCAGTGTGATAAGAAATATATTATAAATGCTTTTCCTTGGAAAGAAATGTTTCTTTATCTATATTGTGTATTTTCCCGGTCCTACCCATATTCCTTTCTTCCAAATCGAGAAGATACACTCACGTGTTCAATAAATGAAAAAGTTTTAAGTGACGTACTGTATTTTCATGCTTTAAACTTCAAGGTATCCTATAAATATTTTATAAAATATATGTAAAAGTAGACAGCAAGAAAATTATTTTGATCGCAAAGAAAATAGGATGACATTTACTACCAATTATATAACAAATAGCATAAATAAAACAATAACATTAATGTAAAGTAATTAGAAACCTGAAATTATCACAATGTATTTTGTAAATCTGGTATAGACACAAGTTTATTCCAAACAAACAATCGATACACAGGATTGCAAATTCTCGGTTTACAAGAGAATTTATCTATTGCAATGATACATGTGATTAATTCATTTATGAAATAATACAGTGGGAGTAAGATGGGTTTTGAAAGTATATCCCTAGATAATATAACAGTAATTTGTGTATAGAGGAGAATGAGAAGAAAAAACTGTGTACAAAGTTTTACCAAAAGCAGTTTACCGTTCATATTAACACCTCGGAAGAAGCTTTATAGTTTTACTCTTTGTAAAATCTCATGGTATCGTCTTAAATTATGTTTTTAACAGTTATATTTAGTTTTACATTTGTAAACGGCTATTGAGTTTTCATTAATAAAAAAAATTAAAAAAAACAAAAAAACAGAATGAAATAAAAATTATATTTCTCATATTAAGTTCAATATATTCGGATCAGTATGATACATATAAGTGTAATCATCAATAAGAATTAACTGTAATAGATAAAGAGATTGTATAATATAATTGATGTAAATAACAAAAAAAAACTTAAGAAACAAGGTCGCACCAAGAATACAACCTTATGGAATACCAAAACTTATATCACAACTTTTTGAACAGATGTTTGTATAAGATGTGAATTGAGCGCGAACACTTACATGTAAGTAGCTACTGAATAGCTTTGCTTGACTTTAAGAAAATAGAAAAAATGGTCATGTATTGATTATAAAAAAAGTGATGATTGACTATCAAAAGCTTTTAACAGGTGAAGAAATGTAACCAGACTAAATAATTTAGCCTCGTTTGACTTTTTTAAGGTTATCATTTATTCAAGTCAAGAAAAGCAACAGCCTTGCCTAGCCTGTAAGAAATTTGTGTGTAAAAATTAACTTTTAAAGAGTATTTTATGACCATTTGTTTTCGAGTATTAACTGATCTTAGAGATAATTTTCTGACCATCGTGTTTATTTTCTTCTCTTTTAGATTTCTTTTGGATTCAGAATTGTGTATTTGAATATATTTTTGTGTAGTATTTCCTATATTTGACGTATTTGTGTGGAGGTAATCACAATTTTCTCTCTCTACAATGAAAATATTTTTTATTGCCACAAAATATTTCAACCTTGTTAATTACTTAAACTGGGCAAAAACAAACCGGGGCGATAATTTTCTCACAAATGCTTGTCTTAGAATGTTTAACTTTATTTTTTTTAAATAAACAAGGAAACATTCATTTTTGAAGAGAGAGTTTCAAGTTGCTTGTTTATTAAAATATTTGTCCAAGCATAAATATTTCATACAGTCATTTCATGCAGTAGTATTTGAAAAAGATAAATTAGCTGCGGCTGACTCTTGCATGTCTTTCAAAGAATAGGCTACACTGATCCAGTACTCTGACCAGATCATACATTTTATATGTCAAGGATAGCTACTCATTTATTTTTCACATTTCCATTTAGTGGGCAAATTCAAGAAGTAACCAATAATAGTCCAGGATTTAATTTTTAGATACGTCGAAGAGCTTTGTTTTCTAGATAGTATTTTTCTATAAAGAAAGATGGCTCGGTGATCATTATGTTTTCAAGTTCATTGCGGTATCAGATTTGTCCTTCCTTAACAGAATTGACAATATTTTAGCAAACACACATGCCATTTCATATGAGATCGTTTAAATCTGGATATAGAGGCATTAGGAATGCGTGCGGTAGATATAAGGGCGCATAGAAAGTGTTTATTTGCGGCAGAAAACCATATTCCGTTAATAAACATATGCTCACCATGCTAGCCTCGTTAAATGAGTCCATACTGTGAATGTATAGCTGTACGGACACTTCTGTTGGTCTGTCTGCAAAACATTAAAAAAAAACAGTCTAATAAAACCCAAAAAGGTATACAGTATGTTACAATTAGATCTCAGCATCTTTTTAACACTGTGTATTGTCATATGATATCTATATCTGTAACCTCATTTACACAATTTAAAAGCAAATTTAGATAAATTTTATACTTTTAAGTCTGATTTTTCTTGGTTTTTGGCAACTTAGAATTTCACTTTTACCTTTATATATTTATAATTCTATCTGTTCGTATTATTATCTGTTACTTAGTTATCATCTCTGTTAATGGATCCCTTGGATCTGTGAATCAATAAACTAAACTTAAGAAACTATAATAAACACGTGTATCTTTCTCGTCTATTTTTACTGAAGATGTAAAATGAACAATTGACTTGATGGTTTCAATTAATATATGTTG
>JAQQZZ010031177.1:0-10740 GCA_030265115.1 Mopalia vespertina | reverse complement strand
GTAGGCATGGTCATTGCATATATAAGAACAAATTTGCTGGGCTTATATTACGTAATCATGCTGCAGCTAGGTCAACTTCAAAAACATTAAGTAATACGTTAAACACCCAATTAAACAAACAACTTGGCCCTATATACAAAATCTCCATTATCCGGGCTTTCTCAATTACTGGTTCACAGATTTTGGGCTAGCCTATGTAGTTGATCCTTATTATTATTATGACAAAACTTCGTGGAGACATGTTTCAAGATTTGCCTAGGGAAGATGATCGATCTGATGAAACCAGTATTCAAACCCTGTTTACTCATATATCTGTCTTCCTTTCAGTTAAATAAATAGCTGGAATCAATGGGCTTGCTTAACAAAGTTTAACATAATACAGGCTGGATTTGTTTTACCCTCTTTGAGGCGTCTTGTACACAGCTTCAAGCGATAAGATAATTAAAGTCCAATCAATGTCTTGTTAGTTTTAGCATTGTAAAACTGAAGAGGCCTTTGAAGATTTCGTATATGTGTGATAAAATCCACCTGACAAAAGTCTGTCCCTAATAGATTATGTGTTTGAAAACATTACCTGAATTCATCAAGTATAGAACAACGTTCTGTTTACGAACTCAATAAACTTGAAAAGCAAATCCGATTCTCCAAATTTATTATATATTTGGCAGCATTTATAATGTCTTTTGCATCCCTTGGGTTGGTCGGTTTACAAAAAAACAATTTTCTGAATTGTATATGTTGCTTAATTTCTGTTTCATTTGAGGTAGCTCCTTGTGGTATTTCACAGTACATCTAAGCGGCCACTCGCCGATCAGTTCTCTATGGATACAGAATCCATTATATCTGCTTATCATTCCGGAAATCTGTCAAAGAAGAATAGCTCTGTGTACTTCCATGTAAATTGTCCCTAGGGTTTGGCCAACTTTTTAAATACTTACTTATAGTTAATAAAACTGTTTTCCTGATAGATTATACACTGTGATTGCCGTCCACGTCTTGTCTCGGATGTAGAACAGTTTAAATTTAAATAATTAAGAAAATTAATACAACTTCAATACTATCTTAAATAATGGACCTAAAACTCCAGTTCAGGATTTTATCATCTGCACTACTTTTTCATAGACGATTAAGGCGACCATTCCCCAAAATGGTGAACATTTCAAGTTGATTATATATTTAGGTTTATTTATTTACACCAGACATCTTCATTCGTGTTTTTTTTTCAGACTTGACAACTGGTTTCGAAAAGTGCGCTTGGCTACTGTAAATAAGGTATATCTATGTAAGGAGCAAGTCTCTCAACACCCATATTGTGACGACACTTCATGTGAGCCATTCAGTGTCTGTATGGAAAATCTGAGGAAAACCGCTAATGCATGCTTTTGATTGGACATTTTAGAAAGAAGAAGAAGAAAAAAAAAATAAAAAATCCTCGCTCTAGATGGACATTGCGGACACAAGCTAAATTGAATATATAATAATTATGCCTTCATCCGGAGTGTATATTGGCGGGGTTATATCGCTTTTCCGAACCACTATTTCTAGCAAAGCCGCCATATTTTGGGAAAATTAACTTTCAGTTCTAGCACCAAGCAACCGAAACTACGAATCACCGCAGTATAGCGAGCAATCAATTGAAACCCGCATAATTTATAATGATATAACCTCTTTCGTCAGTTCAGCCTAATTTTCTCAGTACATATGATATTGGGGTTAAATAATTACGCGCAGTAATAGCCCGTCAATTATACACTAAATCCACTGTGTCAATAGTAGACCAATTGTCCATTTCCTCTTTCTCCATAATGGACATCTGAGGTCACAATATTTAGTTGGTGTTGTACGTGTTTACAGACTGTCAGGATATCAATTATTTTAAGGTTGCAGACTCGTATTAATGGATAGAGAACATGTCAGATGCAGTATTTTTTTATCGTTCTGTAGCCATTGGTCAGCGGACGGTTTAACTTCTAGACATTTTCTTGATGAAGAGTTTTAGTACAATTGCTTGCCGGGATGACACAGGTGATGCCAGGATTGCAGGGCTGCTAGGCCGTGGATAGTGATAGATATGGTGTTAGGCACTGTTTTTTTTCTGCCTGTGTCCGTCAAAACCAACTTACACGTGACGACAGAGTACATGTCCCAGTGTTAAACTTTGGTTTTCAATGTTTTCCTAGCTGTACTGTTTTACCTAGTATTTTCGGAGTTTCGGTTTGCATTTTCGTTGTTCTGTGGTTTTGTATAGTTTCGCGGTTTTGATCTTCATAGGATTATTGGGCCTGACAGGAAATTCCCCACCAATTTCAGACAAACAAAAGTAAACTGAATCTCACCTATACAAGCTTTCACTATCCCGGGTCATGTTTACATTATGACTGTACTATGTCGACATATGATTACATAGGTCATGCCTGGATTGTAGGGCTACTGGGCCGTTGATTATGATAGATTTGGTACTAGGCCTTGTACTTTTATCCGCTTGTGTTCGTTATAACCAACTGAAACGGACGACAACGTGTTCCAGTGTTAAACTTTGGTTTTTCAATGTAAACACCAACGTATTCTTTGTACAGATTACTTTGTGGAAAGGTTTATATGAATTTAATGCTGAATTGCCCAGATTTCGATTGTTACGATGCCTCAACTAGATCGGACTCTTAATCCTTTAGGACTAATCTTTTCAGGACTGGTGTTTTGGGGATATGGGCATGTATTGGGGTTGGCAGCTTTTCCCTGTTAAATGCGACATGGTTGCTCAACATTTTGTTAAATGTTAGAAGAACGATGATAGTGATTAGTGAGTGATGCATTTTAACTATGAGTTATGTAACAGTGATTGCATACAAGGCTAAAAGTCCAGCAAAGCCACAACATTGGTAAATCTTGATGTTATTCCCCTCCCGGGAGTCTGTTAATTTCGACATCTAATCGATTAGGTACGTGTTATCACATGACAGAATCTGTTTGGTACTCGCCCCAAAAGTCTTCTCTCAAATAGATCGGATTGGAAGTGTCGTGATGGGGGATGGTGTAAATTAAACAGAATCCTTAACATCGAGTTTTGATTAAGGTTGCGAATTCATGGTAAAACATTTACCAATTTGGAATGTTTTTTGATGATCAGTGATGTACAGTGAAGAAATTTCTAAATTTGGATTGTTTATGATGTCAAGTGATTTACCGTGAACATATTTCTCAATTAGCAGTGTTTTTTATCCTCACCGATTTCTCAATAATGAACGTTTATGATGATCACAGATCTGTCGTAACATCGAACTGTTATATGACTATATAGTTAAGGACGTGATTAGTTTCCTCGACATGGGATATTTAGGATGAACAGAGATATATCCGTGACGTACAGTACACAGATTTGTTAGAGATGGATTATTCACATGCTACTGGCGTTTGGATTTTACTTTTCTGCAGTCGCTTCGTTTTGGGTGAGTTTCCATTTCAATTTTACATTTCGAAATTAGTAAAAACACTACGAGAGTCCAAGCCACAGACTTTTAACTATGTTAGTAGTTTTAGACGTATATGAAATGAAATGATAAGAACGTCCCAGATTCCAGCGTTTCATTGAACTGCTGAAGTTCGAGAGAGTTATACGCCATCATAATATAGCATTAATAGCGTTAGCAGGACAGTACATGTCTATCAAGCTATGTGTCCTGGCGATTACGAATAGTAAATTGTCGATTTTGTAAAAAAAAAAAAAAAAAACTATATAAGTCTACTACGGTAAGCAAACATGGACATGCCGATTTACGTACAATTCGTTGGTCAACAAGGCAGTGTATTTCTTGAGCATAATTTGATCTAAAACATAACTATCTGATTGTCAGTGTTATCAGGTAAAAGTCATTATCAATACCATAATTTGATCTTAAACATAACTAACTGATTGTCAGTGTTATCCTGAAAAGTCATTATCAATACCATAATTTGATCTAAAACATAACTAACAGTAAACTGATTGTCAGCGTTTTCAGATAAAGGCCATATTCTATACCAATTTTTATCGCCATTTTTTAAATTGTTTTCTAGGTTTTCATAGAAATGTATATGGGCATTTAGACTGTTGTCAATGGATTTATTAAACCAGGTCATATACCAACTATCACGATAAGACAACAATGCAAGGGAAGCTAATGTATAATTGACCAAGGCAATTTTTCTGGAGTATGTCCTTTGAATGTTTACACAGTTTATTATATAGCTGAATGGAGATGTTTTGTCGAGTACTCATTTGACCTGCCTAAATATTTAAAAACCACCTGCTTGGGGAATTTATGCTACATACGTCCACTGAATATATCAGGTTTAATAATAATTGACCCCCAGAACTAAATAGACTAAAGGTTCAAAGGTTTTGGTTCAAGCTTCATGACATGTACCAGGTTCCATTGACCGCACAGGGGCAGAATTTCGGTAAATCTACCGGTGCAAGCAGATAACGACATGTTGTTACTAGCACACAATATATTTTACAAGTCATTGATGATGAGAAACTGAAATTTCACCATCTTTGCAATACCATTATTTGATGTCAAACATAACTAACTGATTTTTATTATAATCAGGTATAAGTTATAATCAATAACATAATTTGATCTAAAACATAACTATTGTAGTGTCATTGTATCGGGTAAAAATCTTAATCAATACCATTATTGATGTCAAACATAACTAACTGATTTTTATTATAATCAGGTATAAGTTATAATCAATACCAATTTTGATGACCATTCTTTATTGATTTTCTACGTTTTCATTGTACATGTATATGGGCGTTAAGCCTGTTGGAAATAGATTTATTAAACCAGGCCATATACCAACTATCACGAAAAGAAAACAATGAAAGGGAAGCTAATGTATAATTGACCAAGGCAATTTTTCTGGATTGTGTTCTTTGAATGTTTACACGGTTTATATTACAAGTCATCGATGATGAAAAGCCATTGGTCAAATGGACCAGAAAATAATCAGTCCGTAATTGTTTTTATTGGTCTCTGACCTTCAGACCAGGGCGAATTTCATTCCACGTATGAAATATACTGAAATTTCACAATCTTTGCGATTTACAAGTTGTAGCATCCCACATTTAAGATTTAGGAAAATAGCATTTCAGTTTGTTCTCAGCTATTGTAGTAACTGGTGGCCAAATTAAGCCCCTTCTTTGTGCATTTAGCCACAATATAAGACTGAACTGTTTTGTAAAAATGCTGTTGTCAAAGAGATGCTAAAATGTTTGCAGAAATAGCTATGAAATGTTGTCTACATTTCGTGACGCCCTCTCGATTGTTGATTTGTTTGACCGGTCTGAATGCTTTCTGGTTTGTTTAATTTCCAGATATTTGAATGAATTTATACTTAATTATTTATGCTGTTCAAACGAGGGTTAATGTAGGGTGAAGATGGTTTGTAGATTTATCATCTCGCCTCACTGACGATGTCACAACCACCTGCAGCAGCACACATACGGTCAAGTCGATTTGCAGAATTGTTGCTAAGAAACACGAATCCATGTAATTGATGAGGGTACTTACAAACACGTGATGTTTGGATCAAAATTGTTAGATTTTACAGTTGTTTTAGTATCAGACAATCAAATATGTCTGGATGGAAGAAACAATTCTGTCGCGTTGTTTACCTTTCCAAACACCCTCTGGATATCTCCTGGTATCTAAATGATTTTGTACATATTTATTTATAAAACTATCAAACGTGACATAACCACCCTCTGTAGAGTACATCTCCGGGACAATTATCAAACGTTTCTTGTACGTGGTCAGCATCTATAGTTGGTAGCCAATCAAAATTCATCTTTATCTACGGCTCCTTTCTTTTTGCAATTATACCAACAGGTCTTTGGTTTACAAAAGACCACATAGACAACTTTCCACGGTAATTTTTTTTCTATGAAAAACAATAATTCTTGAAGAAATTTACTAATTATTTTTCTTTTGTTTCTTTGAAAACGAAAAGTGTACTTCTTTGTGTAAAATTTGAAAGTTTTGAATTTTTTTCTACTTTGGCATACCATAATTTTTTCTAAGAAATTAAAAACCTTATTGGGTTTACTATTGAAGTTGAACAAAAATATTCTCCCTTTTTATTAAAGATGGTCAGTCTTAGACCAAAACTAGGCCTGTTGGTCATACAAATAATATCTTGAAATTTAATAAAAGATATATCAGTCCAATGACATTTGCTCACGTGGCCAACAGAATAATGATATTTGATTATTGTCTCATGCAAACTAGTTGACAGTGAATCACCGTCGTGGTACTAAATGGTATAGAAGGCCTATGACGCAAAATTGGATTATTGCACACCATTCTAAAATGTTCTCGTACCTTTCCGTAACGAATAAACGTTCATTCGAAGGCAACCATCCTTAACGCTTCTAGCAAATTAATGGCAAGATACATATGACAATCACAAACACAAAACATGGCCATTTAACAGTAGAAGACACCGCTTGCAAATTGGCTTCGTGCGGTTTGAAACCGCTTTCTGTTACTCTGGTGATTTCGGATATTATAGGTTACCGTAACAAGAAACTGTTTGGAGTGTCTTTGTTTTGTCGGTGACGTCTAGAGTGTTTTCGTTCCAGTATTGGGTTGGTTCGCAGCCTTCTGAGTTATATAATCTAAAGTATGAATCTAAATACCTCTAATAGTCACACGCTTAGGTTATCTCGCAGCATATATCTTACGAGACATGAGCGACTGTTATTTTTAGGAAACACTTTTTTTTATATAATTTTTTTTTATCACAGCCTCGGCAGTTCTTGTCCCTGTTAATCCCAAACACTCGCCTCTCAACGTTCATGTTTCACCTTTTAACTAGTCTATGTTTCTGCCAATCATCGTTAAGCCAGAAAAAACGCACAAACATATACATGTACAATACGCTTTGGCACCAACGGCAATATTCGTGGCTTTGTATTTGTTTGTGACGTCAGTTTTAGAGATAATGTCCACACATGACAAAATGCTCTGGAAAAAACAACACATAATGGTTTGCATCTCAATCCGTGGGTGCAACCGAAATGTGGCCCAATTTAATAATATAATTTAATCCAATTATAACGCCATTATTCCAGGCATCAGTGACGTAGGTTACTTAGGGTACTTCAACTGTGTACTTATCTAACGGATGGAATGCTTGTGTTCCCTCGCCTTACTTAAGGGATTCAGTGCCAACAAGCCCTGTTTGGGATTGCTGAGCGAATGATTTCAGAATCAGACATCAAAATGAAAACATCTCGGCAGTTTGAAGAGAGTCGGCAAACAAATTGGATAAAATGAAATAAATACGCCCTAAAACATGTCGTTCAGACGAGGCTACCACAATGAAATCAAATATTTAAAAACAAAAAAGGCACAGACTTTAAACAAAATTTACATCCAGATTCCACCTTTCTTCTCTACATAAGTGTCTTGTACACAGCTTCATGCGAGTTCCCTATTACTGTTAGATCAATTTCATGACAGTTCAGCTACAAACACATCACGATTGTGAAACTGGAGAGGCCTTTGTTGATGTCACGTTTGTGTGATAAAATCCGTGGTGTACGCAATCTTATATTTAGCGTCCAATATCGGGTGATCGTAACCGATAATGTATTCCAAACATAACACGAATTTGTCCAAGCAGAGCGGATCGTGACAGTGGTCCAATGGTTAGCGAGTCGGCTTGTTACATGTCTGGACATCCCTAGGCCATTTCCGTACCGTAAATAATCTCTGATGTAGAGTGGGTCATTTCACGGGAGGTAACTCGCATGGATTTACTTTCATCATACGACTGAGTTATCCATGTGTTTATTGTTTATGTCTGAAGGTTATTCTTGTGTTGATATGATAACATCAATTGGATCTACATCATTATTAAAATACTTACAGGGGACGAAATTTGAATTATTTGCAACAAATCATACATAAAAAAGGAACAGTGTTTTGTTTAAATGTGATTTTACCCGAGAAACGGGTTTGTTTGATGGGTTTTTTTTCTAATACATATCCGCGGAGTACTTTGGTTGATTTCCACGCATGCGCATAAAACATCCGGACGTTAATATTACACGTTTCCGTGTAATATTATTGCTTCCATTCACCTCCGAGATAACTGTGCCGGTACGGAAAGTGTCGAAGGATGTTCCGAAATGTTGTAAGACATCATATATAGCCCTCTGTGCGCATGTATTTACTCTCATAACGTATGTAAAAGTGCGATAAGCCTTGTAGCCTTTTTGATTGTACGTCAATATATCCATGTATATTTCTCCCCTGTAGCACATTTATCTATAGTCGATTTTAATTTACACATATGTCTATTATATACGAAAATGTTAAAACAAGTTCAAGGTAAAGGCCATTATTATCATTCTTTTAAACGCGATAGGTCGCTCAAGCCGGCGTCTAACGCGTGTTCAACGAATAGGACAGAACGCTTTTGGGGAGGTTAGAGGCCATACAGATTCAACATTATTTTTTATTCAGAGGCAGATTTATTTCTAAAGGTTTCGTTCGGCTAGACGTCGTATCTCTTTTGACTGTATAATACAAGTCTATAAGATATACGTATTCGCATCTACCGAGCTAACTACTTTACTTTTCACGCAATATTCGTCGTCGAGTGTTTTACAGTAGATAAGTAAGTGCATACAGAGTATTTACTACCGACAGGGGTGAAGGAGTTTCCACATTGTCAGGAAGTGACTCGCAATCCAGCTATGAGTAAAGTTGTCAAGTCCGGTATCAAGTATATTTGGCAAACTTTTAAGGGCGCTAGCCAAGATATTTATATAGTTATGGCCTTTTTGCATGCAGTCATGGTACCATGCATAGCCGGTCCGTGTAACACTTAACAGTTCAATTTTCGTTTTTTGTTTCTTGTGTACATCAAACGAAAAACAAAGAATGAACGTTCAATTTTCAATTTTTGTTTCTCCTATTTCAATTTGCAAAAATAGAAATTAAAAATCGGACGTTCCTTTTTCAATTTTCAGTTTTTTGTTTTATAGCAAAGAATCAAAAGTCACAATCTGCAACACTACACAGTCGGCGCTTTTAATTTCGCTTCCTTCAATATTTGTCTGTGGTTATGGCACAGAGCATGCGTGAATAGTCAACATCATTTTAAATGTGCTTTCTCAGTATTAGTCACAGACACTTGTATCTAGCTAACTAGTAAACATCCGTTCTCGGGGCCCTCTGACTAAGGGCAGTTTGTTTGAAGAGTAGCAATGCTGTTTTTCCTTAGCACCGGAGGAAAATTAACTTTCCAACATTATGGAAACGCTTCATTTTGGTTGTGCTAGTGTCAACTATTGTTGGAATATCGCGCATATTTGGGGCGACCTATGAGCCACAGACCAGCAAAAAAAAGAAGTGCAAAACAAGATGGCCCGGGTGTATCTTAGAGTCGATGTCTCGACATAAGAAGTAGAATCGATTATATTTTAGAATGCGTACGAGAGTTGTCTTAGTCTCATGCACTATAGAAACTCTCGCGAGAATACGATTGGTCAAGTTAGGGGGAAAAAAATGTGCACACCTGAACTGGGTTTGAACCGGAGACCTTGCGGACCAAGCCTCACAGCTGAGGGTAGAACTCAGACCTGCCCACCTTGTGTATTCTGGAGTATTTTGTACACATAACTAACGCTGAATACACAAATATGTCCAACATATGAAATACTACACAAAAGGTAGATATTAAAATATGCTATGCTGAAGACTTTCTATGGTGGAAAGCAGTTCAAATGTTCAGGATGTGTTAGAGATTGAGTTCCTAAGTGAATTTCAGCGCAAGTTAACACCAAATCAATCAATCAATGAATCAGTCGATCCTTCATATCAAACAGCTGGATAGAAACTGTCGATCTTTCTAGCAGTAAAAATCAATATAAATGATATTTACATCAACAAATAAAATGACAGCAACCTGACTGTCGGGGAAAACACCAGCAAGACAGATTTTAACAACATTCGTATTGCAAGCTGTTGATAAGCTCAATTTGTGTCTAGGTACCCATTCTAACTTCTTCCTTGAACACTTGTGGGTTAGATCGACCCATAAAACGACCACTTGACGTCCATTTTCACGTCATAATCATTCATTTCTCGGCAATTTACCCTACTCATTTTTGATCGATTTAAACAGTCTAACCGATTTGAGAACGAGATTTGGCGTGGCATACCTGGGTCTCTCTCAGTTGGGAACCGTCCCTCGGTGAGTGTTCAACGAACACTACAGACTGTTTTTTGGACGAGATAAGAGGCCATACAGATTCAATAGTATTTTGTATTCAGAGGAAGGCCTTGTTTGTAAAGGTTTCGTATGGCTGGGCGTCGTATATTTATTGACTGTATAATACAAGTCTATAAGATACGTATTCGTGCCATGGTGCCTGCAGCTTTGGGACCACACTGTCCCGATCTGAGGTGATATATTTAACGGCTAATTTGCACGTATTCCCTTTTCGAAGCCCATGGCTGTGGTTTCGTGGTTAACTTGTTGACCAACGAATCCTACGGTATGAACTGCTCACGGGTTCGAGTCTGTCCGTCAAACTCATGAAAGAGGAACACGATATGGCTCCATGGTAATTTTCACGAGATTGCCTTTCGGTCTTCTTGCGCCTGTGGTTGGAGGGAGCTTCATGTTGCCCTGGTGCTCTCATAGCTAAAGGGGAACAGGAAGCCGATCTGTTTGTGGTGT
>JAQQZZ010031166.1:0-10740 GCA_030265115.1 Mopalia vespertina | reverse complement strand
AAAAGACATGGTGCTGTTGAGCAAATTGATCAGAGTGACTCTACCTTAAAAAGACATGGTGCTGTTGAGCAAATTGATCAGAGTGACTCTACCTTTTAAAGACATGGTGCTGTTGAGCAAATTGATCAGAGTGACTCTACCTTTAAAAGACATGGTGCTGTTGAGCAAATTGATCAGAGTGACTCTACCTTAAAAAGACATGGTGCTGTTGAGCAAATTGACCAGAGTGACTCTACCTTAAAAAGACATGGTGCTGTTGAGCAAATTGATCAGAGTGACTCTACCTTAAAAAGACATGGTGCTCATGAACAGCCTCCAGATGAGGAGAAAAGAAGGTGGGACAAACAAAACTCAGTGTCAAACTTGTAGAATGGATTTCTTGAAATATACCAATACACTGTGAAAAAGACTTCAACAGTAAGCAAGACTTGCCACAAAAAAGTGTAGACTTATGGCAAGCCATCAGAAACAACTTTATAACTATGATTATCTCAAAGCAATGAGCCCAATATTCTGCCTGGAGGTGACCTTGCTCCAATAGTAATGAGAAAAAATGGGAAATTTAATCATATTTTCTTACACAAATCTCAACACAAAAAACAAGTCACCCGACACTGATGAAAATAACCATGAAGAGTTAAGAAACAACCAGCTCTCTAAACGGTTGTGACATTGTCCAAATTAAATAGCCGCTAATCTCCAGAAATAAAAGATGCTGATTGATGGTCAAATGAATGTAACTTTTGACCTATAGCAGAATAGACCCTGGTGTCATATTGACATTAGAGCCTTCATTTTGGTGAATCTTGTCAAATATAAGACTGTTCAATAGCATGTGCCTCAAAAAAAGAAATTTTGGATATATGAGACAGATTTATTGTCACCATCTTCCATTAGCATAGGCTTCTGAAAAGTGTTTGTAGTTCTACATAACCCTGATAATTCAGAAGTTGAACTTGACATATATGTCTTACAGTGTTTATTAAAATCAACTCCAAAAGCGCCTGTTAACCAAATTATAAACATTTTCTCAAAACAAAAAAATCAAGAAATTGATTAGAATCCTAGGATAGAGGTTAAATCGACAGCACCTTTCTTCATGACCAGAATCTATAAAAGAATAGATTTTGTTTATTTGTTTGATTGGGGTTTAATGTTGTACTCAAGGGTATCTCACTTATACAACAACTGATTGTCATCTTCATACTGTTCCTTGCCTTATTACGGGGGAAAACCAGGAGGAAACCTGGTAAATACCAACCCCAGTGAGTGCTGGAGCCACATCGTGTGACTCACTCACATACCTATGGTCGACAGAAGGACTCGATCCCATGAATGGTACATCGGAGTAGGATTAGTGAGTGCACACACTAACAACGGCTCCAGGAGAATAGGAGAAAATCTAGAAACATTACCTGGGGGGAGTGAAAACACAAAACAGTTTGTTTGATTGTGGTATTTACATCATGCCAAAAGAGATCTTACAATTTGGGGAGGATAAACTGGAAATAAATCCACAAGAGATCTCAAAATTTGGTGCCATAAACTGAAACACGAGATCTTGAAAAGTAACTTGGTGACATAAAATAGGAACAGATTGACAAGAGATGAACTAGAAACAAATCATCAAGATATCTTATACATGTAGTTTGGTAAGATGAACTGTAACAAAACAAGAGATCTTATAATTTGGTGAAATGAACTGGAAACAAATCAACAAGAGATCTCCCAATTTGGTGAGATAAACTGGAAACTAATCAACAAGAAATCTCCCAATTTGGTGAGATGAACTGGAAATGAATCAACAAGAGATCTCCCAATTTGGTGAGATAAACTGGAAACGAATCAACAAGAAATCTCCCAATTTGGTGAGATGAACTGGAAATGAATCAACAAGAAATCTCCCAATCTGGTGAGATGAACTGGAAATGAATCAACAAGAAATGTCCCAATTTGGTGAGATGAACTGGAAATGAATCAACAAGAAATATCCCAATTTGGTGAGATAAACTGGAAACGAATCAACAAGAGATCTCCCAATTTGGTGAGATAAACTGGAAACGAATCAACAAGAGATCTCCCAATTTGGTGAGATGAACTGGAACAAGAGATCTTGCATAGTAACTTGGTGAGGTCAATTAGAAACCAATTGACAAGAGATCTTACATATATATTTTGATAAGATGAACTAAAAACACAAACAATACAGTGAGATAAACTTCAAACAAATCGACAAGAGTTCTTACACAGTTATTTTGCAAGAAAAACTAGAAGCAAATCAACAAAAGATCTTACATTATATACAATTTGGTGAGATGAACTGGAAACAAATCAACACATTATCCGTGAAATAAACTAGAAACAAGTTGACAGAAGGATTGCAAAGTAAGATGGTCGAATAACTAGTCACAAATCTACCAGAGGTTTGCTTTGTCACAAAAAGTAAAAGATAATTAACAAGAAATCCTAGGAAGTTATACAAAACTTGGTGAAATTAACTAGAAACAAGTCAACAAAAGATGTCACACAGCAATTGGTCAGATAAAGAGAAAGCAAACTGATGAAGACTCCTTGCTTGGTCGATGATGATGAACTGGTAGAATGGTTTTAAACAAAGTTTAGTTCTAATGGATACCAGTCTATTGGTTTATTTTATAAAGGTAGACAGAAAAATTGTCTTTCTCCGGGATTTTGAACTACTTACCTATAGCAGTGCTGACTGAATTACAATATCCTTAAATTATTAAGAAAATGTTAACACAGAGGTAAGAACATGAATTTTGTTATGAGGCTCATTCTCGAGGCCCTACAAATCCCTGAATCAGATTGTCTGATAGTGTTAATCACCTGTCTGCACAGCCGATTAATTAATTACCTTTAATAATCTACACCTGACAGTGTTCATCAATCGTTAAGGTAGGTGATGTCTCGTTTGTCATATAGTTAAAAACCATGAAGGTCTGGCTTAGAGAGATAACCTGGAATGGGTATAACCCATGAGACATGAAAACTGTTGTTTTTCATAAGCCTGGTACATGTACACATACTATCACTCAACATGTTTCTCTATTTTAATCCCAACAAGATAAGTTCATAGCCTGAACTATTATTGTCTATGAAAGCAAAACATAAAAACAAAGTGTGATCATGTTGAAAACAGAAAGTAATTAAACAGTGCTCTAACCATATCAGCTACAGAGTCTCATGATAGAATGACCACGAATAAGGACTACATATTTCTAAAAAAGAAACACACTGGAACAGAGACGTCGAATAATTGAAATCGATGAATCATCTTATATTCTAAATAAAATCTCACAGACAAATTTCTACATACTAGCAGATCTTAATCTCAAGTTGTTATGGGTAACTTATAGTCTACAGACATCTCGAGAGAAGGTAATGACCATGATTGTACATGGTACAGAAAATATGTGATAAATAATATGTAGCAAACACGATATTCAATATGGGTTTAGAATAAATCAACCTGAACCTAATATTTCAAACATATAGAAATTAACAGATGACTAAAGAGAATGAGAGTTACAAACTGTCTGGTCCAGAAGTAGGTCATTTGGATTTTCGTTTCTCTTGCTATAATGGGCCTTTGCGGGCAAGGTGCAAACCATCTTCTCGAGGCAAGGTGGAAAAGAAGATTGTTGAACTAAGCCTCTCTTCCTTTTCTACCTTGTCTTCAAAGACAGAAAAACCTGAGTAACTAGAATCTACAACAGCTACTTAAGGATGACCTTTCTTTACCCCACCCAATAAGAATGGAGCTTCCATTCAAATGATAGAGGCAGTCTAAACACAGGATGACAACTATGCTATATAAGTAATGTACACACACGATCTTAGTCTGATTAACGAGTCCTGACATCATCACAGACATGTGCATTTACAATGGTGCCACGCTTGTGTGTTGTCGACTTTGATATGTAATTGACTTTCTGATTGGATGCTTGTTTCTACAATAGTCCAATTAAACTGTTGCCATGTTTTTGCTGCAAATTGCAGCAAGGGTAGAAATGTGAAAGTCTCACCTTACACATTTGGACCCTTCCAATGTGAAGATGGGTGCAGACATGCTAGGTGCAGGATTCTGATCTTCCTGTATAAGGAGATTAAGAACTGGATGCAAGGTTCATCATATTGGAATATAAAAGGTACTTTATCCACTGGATACAACAATTGGATAGTTTCAATCAAATAGCATCCTTTTTCTAAAAATGTCTGTTTGGTTTCCTTTCAGAGAGGAGAACTGGTATTTTTTTCAATCAGCTTGATTTTAAAATTCGCTTTAACTGAGTGATCAGGACAAGAGAAACGTTCAGCTATTGGGTATATGAGTTGTAACATCATGGAAATCTAAATATAGATTGTCACTGGATTAGTAAAAACTTCCTGTCTGCTAAGTTTGTAACGTAATCACAAAAACAGGACCTGGACAATAAGATAGTTTTAACCTTGTACAGATATCTGAACAAGATCGATTGTGAGTATGGTTGATCCCTCACTTATCTCACTTACAACATCCAAACACCAGTGTGGAAATAAAAGTTGCACATAATCACATTCACATAAAAGTATATTAAGGTAAACTTACTTTAAAATTTAAACATCGAGACCAGCCAAAAGTGAGTTGAATTAGCTGATTAACTAAATTACTGATGAAAGATGAAACTTTTTTCAAAACTAACTTAAATAAAAAAAAAAGAGTTGAGAGACCAAGAAACCTTTATGCACATCAGACCCTCCAACCAATCTGAAATCCATTGAATGATGTGCTGAAATTTTGATTAATAGAAAACTATAAGACATTTTGCTCACCCTGCCTGCTCACCAGAAAGCCAGGAGAAAGCCTCTCTGTGGGATAGGTCTAGACAACTTTGCCATTATTTTCACTCTTGACTGACATTTCTGCGTAAGTTACTTATCCTAAACATGATTTATTAGTAATCCTTCGTGGACAGTATAACACACGAGGCAATACAAAATGGATAATAGTCTCGGAATTATTACATTGATTTGATAAACTCAGACAAATTGTATTTCTCTTTAACCTTTTGTTTGATATTTTTCCTAAGCTTTATTGTTTTGAAAAATAAGGTTAAAGGTGTGACATGATCTCCCAAATGTCAATCCATTGTAGAAGAAATGAATCCCCTGAGTCTCAGAGGCGAGATTTCTTACACATCATACACATACTTGTCAAATGTCAATCCATTGTAGAAGAAATGAATCCTCGGAGTCTCAGAGGCGAGATTTCTTACACATGATACACATACTTGTCAAATGTTAATCCATTGTAGAAGTAATGAATCCCCGGAGTCTCAGAGGCGAGAATACACATCATACACATACTTGTCAAATGTTAATCAACCTTATAAACACATAATTCAAAAGTATCTGCCTTTGTAAGTCTGTTTATGAATTGTATTTGATTTTGAAATTTTAAAAAAGTTAAATCTTGTTGACCCAAGTCTGCACAGGCACATTAACAGCCTAAACTTAAACAACTAAAACTTATGTATCTTTTCATGATAAATTTTTTTTAATAATTACGTAACACCATCTCTTTTAGATATATTTTTGAAAACAAAAAATGAATGGATAGGTGTATAGTGAGTAATCCTTTAAAAACATCACAATTACACGAATTTGTACAGTTTACAAGCAACAACTGTTCTTGGGATTTTTAATAACAACAGAAGATGAAACGGAAGCCTTAAAACGAATGGCTCAAATAAGAACAATTCTGATCAGAGAAGATGATTTTTCCACTTCAAAGACTTCCTGATCTGGTATGGTCATTAAGAGTTGGATGTGGCCAGCCTACACTGTTAAATTACATGTACTCTTTCAGGTGCTGTCCATTTAGTGAGGCAGCTTAGCTAGGAGCAGTCAGCTGTGAAATTGACAAGACTTCTAATTGGCAATAGTCCTCGGGAATAATCAGCGAGAGATTAAAGGACTGGGCAGAACGACTGTCAGATATGATGTAAAATAGTGGGCTCTATGACTGTGACCATCACATGTGAAAACCATTCATTAATCAGAACAGGCTAAATACATACTGAATGGAATTGGCTAGAAACATGACAAGATTCTGCACAAGTCTCAAATATTCTTGAATAGGGGATGGCCATCTTGTTTGATCAGCTCGTTAAGAAACACTACTCCACTAGTACATTGTTTTTCAAAATTTGATGAAATACAATCTCATGATTCTCATCCCTCAGTGAAAGAGGAGTATTTCAAGTTTGAAGTTATTCGATTTATTTCTCTTGAAAGTATTCTCCACAACTACTCAGGTACATGTTGTAAAATTATACTGCGTGGCCATATTGTTCTGCAGAATTTGGTGAAATGTTATCCCACGGCACTTGTGATATAAACAGGAACAAGCAACATAACAAACTTACAGTTTAGCTGTGAATTAGTTTTCATAAATCACATTCACAAGACTTAAACATTAAGATTCTCAAATTACACAATGGCAGCCAGATTGTTTCACAAAATTTGGTGAATGTAATCTATCTATGATCTTAACAGGAGAAGCTTACAGAACTGATTTGTGAATTAGTTTTCTTGTTATCACGTTACAACATTCTTATGGTAGACACAAACCAGGACAGCAGGTAGAACAAACAGTAGTATTCCAAAGTCCTCTTACCACTAATGGGGCCGCAGAGAAAACAATCAAAGTGTGTTTATGGGGACAAATGATATTGATTGGTATTTAATGCCGTGCCGATGGGTATTTCAATTATACAAGAGTGGTGTACTCCAACAGTTAATAAGCACACTGATACAACTACTAAACACAAAGCATTTGGTCGATGTTCCTCCATCCTGCCTTCAGGGAGAAGAAGGAACAATTAAATTAAGTTTATGGTAGGTCCAAGGTAATGAAATACTGGGCTGAAATTGTTAAGTAATGATTTATTCTCTGATGTTAAACCAACACACCAAGCTTATTATTTATGAGCACCACTCGAGTTCCTTTAAATTGATGAAGCACGGCCCTCGTGTTTGTCCATTTGCATGGTGCGATGAGAGGTTCACGCTTACATCCATTTTAATTTCTATAAATGTTGTTCTGGTACTTACTGGACAAGCTGGACACTTAAGTTGACAGCGACTCAGTCTTGATTAAAAAAATCCTTTGTCATCTGCATTTCTGAGTGGAACTGTTTATAGCACCTTAGATAGTGTTGTCTAGTCTAACCATTCATTTCACGAACATTATGTCCATTTGTTGCTATATTTATTTATAGTCATTGTTAATTCAGATATACCTGATATTTGGTGTTTTAAACACTTAAGAACTTAAGATCTTAAGTTTTTATTTCTGTTATTTAAACCAGACAGAGCTACGCTTAATGAAGCACATGTAAAAGAGAACGTCAAAGCTGGAATAGAATACAAAACATTACAGAATACTAGTCTTGACACTTTGCTTTTGTGTTTGTTTGATTGGGGTTTAACATTGTACTCAAGGGTATTTCACTTATATGACGACGTGCCAGCCCAATGGGTGATGGAAACCACCCTCGATACCACTGGCAACAAACAAAAGGCAAAGACGGGACAAATACAGAATAATAACAGGACACAATACAGACACCACAAACAGATCGGCTTCCTGTTCCCCTTTAGCTCTGAGAGCACCAGGGCAACATGAAGCTCCCTCTAACCACCCTGAAACTTTGAGGAGAAAGATATCAAAATAAAATATTAATGATGCAGGGATGTTTAAATGAGGAAAACAAATTCAATTGGTAAACTGTAAACAGCACTAAACATCAATAAAAAACCCCATTGTTTTCACAATCTGTAAGACACAGATTTAAAACCAGTTGGTCCAATATAGTATCAAAGGAGAAGATAACACAGAATGTAAGACACAGAAAACAATGGTGCATACAAAAGTGAGTTTTGATTTAATTCTTTGATGGAAAGACAGCAGAAGGGCTATTGTCGGCTAATAGAGAAGGGAACAGTCCCAGGTACATGAAGGTGAAGACAAATATACAAATATACTAAGTACACACTGACCTTGTTGCTCGTCAGTTAAATAAACAGCTTTTTTTCTCTGTGATATTTCTGCAGAAGCTTTTGACCATAACCTGAAGATGTAGTTATAATACTACCAGGTACAATTGTTGTTAGTCAATACACATTTCAACCTAAGTTACTTTGAATCACAATTTTGTATGGTACAAATCGACATTTGAATTAGCATAATAGAAAAAGACTGAATTGAATTTCTTAACAAATAAATGTGTTTGTTTAATGTTTGATGGCAAAGTCATGGCAACTCCACACTTCATTTGTTGTCATTGCATCTAAATATAGAGATTTCCAATACAAAAACCATGTACCAGCATATCACCTAGTTTCCTGATCTGTACAGTTTGTCGTTGAACCGTTGCTTATTAAAACATTGGCTAAAACTCTGGAATGACATTTCAGTTCTACTGTATGAGCTCTTCGGTTAAAATGTATTTAATCACCCTCACCACTGCTATTTGGTGAGGCAAACATGACACAAGGACACAGGCCTTGAAGAACCATTCCCCAAGACAAATATAACAAGAGTTTTAGTAAACCCAACACACGCCCTCGTGGGGGTGCTTGTGGGATAACCATGGTAACCTAAGACATTTCAAACAATGTCACGCAACATGCCATGTTCTAAGGGTGAATACGTAATAGCGAAAGGCACAATTACAACCAATGGTTTTTTAGTTCTACTGTGGAAACAAAATTGGACTTAGCCATAAACTAAATGCCTTACTAAATGGACAGCACCTGAATGAGTCCAACTTTGTATCCATAGAAATAAGAAAATTTAAAAAAAAAATAGTGAATCAATTATAGCAAAGGCACAACTACAATTGATTGTGAATGTGTGTCTACCAAGTTTCACAAACAGCTGGACGGACAGACAGACAGACGGACACATTTTTAAAATGATGAATCCGTAATAGCAAAAGGCACAACTACAGTTTATGGTTAATATGCCTACCAAGTTTCATAAAGATAGGCCTTATAGTTTTCAAGTTCTGCTCCGGAAACAAAATTTACTTCTGATAATGCCAAGTCCAACTTTGTATCCATAGAAAAAAGAATTAAAAAAATCCACCATAGCAAAAGGCACAACTACAATCCAAGGTGAATGTGTGTACCAGGTTTCACAAACATAGGCCTTATAGTTTTGGAGTTCTGCTCCGGAAACGGATTGGAGTCAACCGGACGGACGGACGCTGATCATACCATAATATGACTGATTTTCATCAGGCGTATAAAAATGCTGTAAAACATATCCTTTTGATATATATCCTTATATCAACTTGATTTTTCCCATGGCTGTATCCACATCAAGTCTAAACAAATGGACGCATAGCTTTAGATGTTACTGCTCAATGTACATTCTTTGATGGCGGCCATGTCAATGACAAAGGTACAAGCCAGAGAACTGAATCATTATGAAATAACACACGGTCTCTCAACTTTCCTCTTTAATTTAAAATTCTGCGTTTAGCCTCTAAACTGTTTAAATGAAACTAAGTTTATAATTTGCTCCATTAATTGTTTGCCGCTAGTTATGGAAGTTCACTTGTTTTTATACATGTAGGATGGATCGCTTCTGTTTATTGAAAGTGCAGTACTCGTCTTCCTACCAAATGCTTTAACAACCTAACTTGACATTTTCCTGCACAATGTTCATCTCAACAAACACAAGTATTGGCGTACATAAATTCAGAAACCAAAAATTGTCCATATTACTAATACCTTTTTACTGAGCTGCAAATGTCAGTCAAACTTTGGTTAATTGCCCAGTGGTAGTAGGGGATCGTGAATGATGGAAGAGCTCAGGTCATCACCTCTCTTATAAGGGGAGAGAAATGCCATAAAGTAAACGACCCCTACATGTAACATAAAAGTTTATCACAAAATTGTTTGGGCACTTAATTTCCGATTGGCTCAGAGCACCACAATCAAAGAGAAGTCTAGAATAACTTTGGTGCCAGAAAACATATGGGCACGTAAATAAATAAATGGCCAAATTACTTTCCATTATTTTATGTCAATAATCTCTTTCATAAAACTGTGTCAAGCAAACCAAAAGCCACCCTTTCATCAGACACGCTTCATTATCAAACACTCAAACATTTCTGGACATAACCTTTATTTAACGTTCATTGGAGTATGAACGTAAAAACCAAGGTGCACGCTGTATGAATCTGTGCATCTCAGTTTTTACATTCGTACTCCAATGAACGTAAAAAAAAATATATAACAGTCAAACCTTACAATTAAATGGAAATAATACTGGAATATTCATATTACCATTATTTATAGTTATTTAATTTTGTAGATAAAAATTGAGGTAAAAACATTACATGAAAAGGATAGATCCAAAAAAAGCATGACAGTCCTGTCGCGTAAAAAAACACTCTCTGCCGTTAAACGAACATGGTACGGGCAACTAAAGGCATCCAATCTCTTTGACACACAGACATATGCTTAAGTGGCTTGCCAAATTCATCAGCAGTATATAAACAATAAGGCCTAAAAAAAAATTTATATTTTAAAATATTTATGATAACTATTGTTTAAGATTAAAATCCATTTCACAGAAGTCAAAATGCATGTTATCCACTCTTCATCATTTTGCGACTTGATTTGGCTAATTAACAGGTCTATATAATGTTATATAATAACATT
>JAQQZZ010031165.1:0-15726 GCA_030265115.1 Mopalia vespertina | reverse complement strand
CTCAGTGGACACTGAAGTGTAAACCTACTCTAGTATCTCAGTGGACACTGAAGTGTAAACCTACTCTAGTATCTCAGTGGACACTGAAGTGTAAACCTACTCTAGTATCTCAGGCCAAATTCACAGCTAATCCATATGGCTCATGGTAATAAAGGGAGAACAGAGTTTTGTTAACTTATTTTATTAACTTTGTACATGTACAGTAGAGCAGAGAACTACACATTGGCAAACAAGAATGTAAACCAGTGCTTGAGAGTGAAGGAAGTTGTCTGCTATCAGACGGACGATCTTCAGCACTTCCCCAGCCCCAGGGCTGAGGCTTCCAGCTTTAACTTGCTCCCTTTGTTAATATATCATTAAGATAAAAACATAAATGACCTGGGGATATTATATTTCAGACACAAATTGTATCAGTGATGTTCATTCCATTACATGCTTGACTTAGTTCCAGGGCAGCTCAAACTAAACTGGTGCTATTCACTACCTGGCTATATTATTTAATCGAAATTTTTTGTTCTACTCTTTTTGAAAAAATTAAATAACAAAACAAATTTTTACTTTATTAAATTACAATGTATGTTAAATATGGCAAGTGTTGTCAAATGAACCTTAACGTCTCAGTTTGTTAACTTAAGTACCTTAGACTTTTCATGCCATACAGTTCTGTCTCCATAACATTGAACTTTTCAACAATTATTTATGATTATCGCCTAATTAATTGACAAAAATTATAAACAGGTTCTAACAATCACAAAACATAAATTTTCATGACTGCTTTGTAACTGTTGCTGGATTTTTTTTGTTTTCTTCCCCTTTAACATTATGAACAAATATAAACTATCAATTATGTATATACCTGTTTGTAAAGAAATTTAATTGGAATTCTTAGTCAACATTTTACTTTCAAATTAATTAGGTGTAGCTTCCTCCCTTCTTTTTGCATTCCAGATTAAAGCTGCATGTTCTGTGATAAATTGGTCTGTTTTGTGTGTATTTTATTAAACACATAATGTCTTGAATCTAATATTACATGACAAGATACTTGGGCTACACTATTTATAGCTCACACACTTTATTCAACTGATTTACTGATCTTAACTGTTGTGATCTGCTTATGTATCAAATGATAATATATCTAAAATTAGTTCATCAATCACCACTGGTATGAGCGGATGCAGTTAAATAGAGGACCATAACATACCACTAAAGTTGTTCATCAGCTTTCCAATTTGTATGTACTTGAATGACCTACATGCAGGGCTGTTAATACAGGCCTCCTCATTAGAGCTATGTTGTCCTATGCTTTAACACATATCTCACTTATCTCAAATCAGAAGGTATGTAAAGACTTTGTTAGACAGTAGCCACTCGCAAGAAGACAGGGCAAAAACAGGCCATTCACAGGACGCAAAATAAATTCATGGCAAACAGATTGATTTAATGTTGCCTCTTAGCTGTTTGTTTGGGGTTAAACATTGTACTCAAGGGTATTTCACTTATGACAATGGATTATCCATTTCACACGGTTCCTTTCTTAACTACGGTGGACAATCGGGAGGAAACCTTGCAAACACCACCACTGCAATTGCTGGAGCCACATTGTGTGACTCACTCATATACCTGATGGTTGACAGAGGGATTCGAACCCGTGAACGATACATAGGAGGACTAGTTGGCGAGCATGCTCCCTCCCAACATCCCACATGAATCAATTCCACAAACAGTATTACACATTTGTGCTTGAAAAACTTTCAAAAGAGGTTTCTCCTTAAAATTGTTTTAAACCTTATAAGGGTGGAGCAATATAACTAATGGATTTATCGCAATAGCTGCTGACACAATAGTTAACAATTGATTTGGGAGGAAGAAAACTTGTGGAAATGATTTGCTGTACTTACAGGACTTGTGAAGAGCGGTTGTGAGAAGGATTTAGATAAGGAGTGGCTTTTACAATGTGGTTCTCTGATTGGACTGGATGGTGCGGAGCGACCTGGACTTAGACTTCCTTCACTATCACTGCTGGCACTACTGGGTGGTGTTGGTGGTAACATGTCCAGACCTGTATATCATCAATCAAACAAGTATGTAAGGGGTTTGTTTGCTTTGTGTTCAACGCGTATTTAAGGGTATTTCTCTTATATAATGGCAGTCTGTGCTCTTCTTACTCTGCCTCACTTAAATATTGGAGTTAATACATAATATTCAATTTGACATTCAGCTTTTTTCTAAAAACTATCGTTCAGGATTCTACATCTGATGCAGCGATACTATAAGCAGGAAGATTCACAAAGGGGAATAACCTTACCTAGGTCTAAGGAATTCTGGTCTATATCTGCTGGCTCTGTTTTAATGGTTTTGGGGAGCATGAGACGTTCAGATTTAGGATGAAGAATGGAGTTAGCAGACGTGGCGAGAACGATGGTTGGGGGTCGATGGTCCATGTTTGATGATGAGGGTGTTGGTTGCGATACAATAAACTCCTCAAAGGACTGTTCTTGTTTGATCGTCACTGGCATCTGGTCACTGGTGTTTTTCTGACTAAGATCAAGTGGGCTGGCCGTACTGAAAAATTCGGTTTCCATTTCTGAAAGAAGCAAAGATTGACACATAATCATCATTGTATGGCTTATGGATGGTAATAATTTCAGAGTTTACTAAAATAAAATTAGTAAGTTGGGTATTTTGCAGGTTCCCCACGATCGGCTCATTTTGAGTCACTTTCAGTTTTAAGTAAATTTGTTTTCACGTTTTTTGATTAATACATAAAGACATGAACAAGGCAAATTAACGACAGTCATTTTGTTATCATCCATGGTCTTAACAGAAGAAAGCTTTGAAATTTAAAGTTAACCATGTTTGTTTTCAAGTTTAAGTTTTCATTACCCAGTCATATACAGACTTACACAAAGAGGAACATATTTTTATTAGAAGTTGGAGAAATGTAATCTCATCCACTTTCCTAACAGGAGGAAGAGCTACAGTCGAAGTTGGAATTTTACTCATGAATTGGTTTAAAAATTCTGCTCAAAACACATACAGCTGCCAATACTATACAATTATACAATAACAGCCATACTGTTTTACTGAATTTGGTGATTAATCATAAAGAGCGATCCAATTTATTCTTTTTCTTAACAGGAGGTCAGTAATTCAAATTTAAAGGTTTTAATGATTTTTTTTTTAAATTATGTAAGCAGCATTTGGGATGGGTGGACTAAAGAAAGGACAGACATTTCGAAGTAAACAATATATTAGTAGAGAAGTTAAGATCAGCGTGGTTGGGGAATACGCCTGGAAACGCAGCTGTTAATTTAGAATTACCTTAGATCTAAAGGTATAATTGATTATTGTAGAGGACTAGCATGCTTCTGTCACGTACTGACCATAGCTACATGTGTGGGAGATTGGTAGCCGGCAGCTGCCATGGACCTCTACACTGAACATGTGTGACAAAATCGCTAAAACTGGCAAATTATTTGGCATTTGATCAATACCTTCAATGAACAGATGTGAAGTTTATGTTTGCCAATTTAAGATTATTCTGTGAAAAATTAAGTACGGTAAAAAGGGAGTGTATACAATATTTGTAGTCTTTTTTTTAAATAGTTTTTGACTGGGGTTTAATGTCATATTAAAGGTTATTGGACTCCTATGACGGTGTAAATGAAACCACCCAATCCATCGTCACCACTGGCAATAAACAGTTTGTTTGGTTGATTGAGGTTTAACGTCATACATGTACTCTATGGTATTTCACTAGGTTGTCCATTTCACACCGTTGCTTGCGTTATTACGGATTGGTTTTGTATTGCCTCGTAGCTCTAATGACACCAGGGCAACAGGAAGCTCCTTCCCAACTGCTCGCTGTACTTCTATGAAACCAGGTTTATTAAATTGTCCCTGACTATACAGGTGTACACACTAGTCTATAATAAGTCCTGCACATGTTATCAAGGACTAAATGATTTTTACAAAACCCTGCAGTAAGGTCTGTAATGTAACTGCCTGCAGTATGATCTCACATCTACCATTAAACTTAGTTCAACAAATAGTATTGGATTACCAACATACAAAATTGGCTTGATTGTGCATTATATCGTGGAATCGTCTATTCATAAATGCATGGTGAAAGGAAGGTGTGGTTCTCTATTAGATCTAAAGTTCTATGGCTTGCCCTAGATACAAGCAGGTTCTCCCATGGCCTCTGTGGTTCATTGCTTGGTCAAATTCAATAGTTCAGATTTTAGATAAACCATGTAAAGAAAAACGTTAGCTTTTCTTCAGTATTTGCCCAATAAGATTGACAGTACATATGCTTAACCAGGAAACTAAACTTTGTTTAGGGTGACCTTATCTCTTCCAATGTGTTGATCAAACTTTATCTTGTAACCTCAAAACTGAGTACAGGTATAATGTAATTGTACTTAATTACTGAAGCATGCAAGGTAGATACATGCCAGTTATCAAACACTGACTGGGTAACCTCCCTTTACTGGCAGTGCCTGTCTTCAGTTGCATAGCTCCTTCAGGCTACGTACGGACGGTTGCCCACACACACACTGTCAAATCAAGCTACCTTATTTGCATGTGTTCCCTGGTACCTTTCCCCGGAACTATTCATTTTGTTGGGTGCCTTGGGCCAAGTTTTAAAAGCTAGAAAACAACTTCCTCAACGAACCATTAAGTTTTTAAAATCACCCACCCATCACATGATAACAAGATCTAGCTGCCATTTTCTGGTTGTCTCTAAATCTACACTGATGACCTC
Source organism: Mopalia vespertina (assembly GCA_030265115.1). Lineage (NCBI taxonomy): Eukaryota > Metazoa > Mollusca > Polyplacophora > Chitonida > Mopaliidae > Mopalia > Mopalia vespertina. The sequence goes on along the minus strand of JAQQZZ010031165.1, from coordinate 10,958 downwards.
TCACAAAACCAGACACTATAGTTGACCTTGCAGTAGTCACCATAATTTACATATCACTTCTGCTATGTTTTGAATAATAATGAGTTATGGAAAAAAACTAAAAATATCAATATTTATTTTATTTGTGCTAGAAGACGTTTGTGAATCTTTTTAAAAAATCATAATTATTTATCTATATTCACGGCATGCTGGTACATGAAAATATGTGAAGTTCATGGAGAAATAAAAATTCAGTACAGGAGGTAAAAATAATCAATAGTTAGTTGACCGAGTTAAGTTCAGCTACATACTTTGTCAAAGTTAATTGCATGAAAGCTTTTATCCGTCCAAGTTAAACTAAAAGCATTGAACTAATCAGGTAAATTGTGGTATTAGTGTAACCACTTCAGACAAAAATAATCCAGGATATAAAACTGATGGAGTTAAAAAAACGAGAGGTAAACTCAAAACATTTTATTGGTAGATTAAAACTAACCAATCCTTGCTTTCAGCCAACAAGGCCTGCGTGTTCATCGAGGGAACACAGGTTTATATCTATATATTTATCTACTCTAATTGTTCTAGTGTTTAGTTGACAACAGGGAAGAACCCGTTTAGAAACCACTTCAAGATAAACTGAAGTACTTCCCTTTTACACCTCTGGTAAAAAAAAGACAGGTATGAGTAGTACATTGAACGAAGGTTGTTTAGTAGTCTAACCATATTTCATTGTTATGTTCCAACGACAGCCTGCCAGACCAATGGGTGAAGGAAACCACCCCCGAAACAATGACAAATAAATCATTAATATATGGATAATAGTGAATACGGTCAAGTTTTGAAGCAAACATTAGTGATGAGTATTGCCCATTTGGTTTTCTTACCGTCAGCAAAGTCCTCAAGTTTCGGGAGATCCAAGGCGGCGATGCTGATTGGGTCGTTATGCATGGAATAGCTGTGTTCTGATTGGATACGAGGGGGTTGTACCGCATCCGTGATCATCTTGTCATTTAACACTGGGTCCTCAAATAAACTGTTCAGCCAATCGTTGTCCATGTAGGAATCTGTGGTAGACTGAAATTATAAGAACAAATCTTATATAACTGAAGGAATGATGAAAATATATATTGTAACTGAAAGTTCCAAACTGTACTAGTTAGCTTATATGCTCTTAACTACGAAAGACAGGTCAGGCCTTCCAACTTTCGACTTCCACCAAAGCTGAACCGGCCAAGATTTTTGCTTCCGAGTTCAGACTTTCATCTTCCAAGAAAGCCGAGCACGCGAAACTTCCAAGATTTTTATTTCCAAGTTGCAACTTCCAATTTTTTTGTTTTCATCATGTTTAACACTGAACAAGACAACATGGGTTAAACATGCTAGGGTACTAGAAAAGTATGTTTTTGGGGTAATCGATAAGTGCTTTAAATTATGCATTCTTTACTTATATATTTCTAAAAAAACAATCACACTGGCACAGGAATGTAGATTAATTAAAATTGATGAATCATCTTATGTTCTAGATAACTCCTAGAGAGAAGTTTCTTAATAGACCTTAATCTGGAGTTGTGTTATGGGTAACATTTTTTGTCCAATGTTGGTATAACAAACTAGGTTAATAGATCTGTGTTTAGCTTGAGTAGGACAATGTTTAAAGAAAACACCCATGAAATGTGCGTATATAAATAAAGCAAGTATAATATAAAACACTAATCCTTTCCATTCGAGTTGCCGTTCTATGGCCCAATAACCTTAATATAGCATGTTCAGTCCGTGTTGTCTTCTTGAATTTTGTTAAACGTGAAGCAAAGCAACTCGGAAATAAAAATCTCAGAAGTTTTACTGGCTCAGCTTTCTTGGAAGTTGCAAGTCCTGATCCGTCTTTCGTATTTCACAGAGGTGATAGGCTATTGTGAAACTTAAAAATAGAAATTACTGCAAAAAATCTAACATTAAAAAAACCCACAACGATTATTCATATATGCTTGGGTGTTAAGCACAATGTTAAAATGTATTACTTATAATAGAGGACTGCATTCCAGTATATAACTAATTAAAATCAAGATACAGATTGTTTATTTTTTAGATTTAATCTCCTATCTCAATGATGAATTGGACCTTAGTAACATTAGTCACTGATACCCTTTGTCCACTGGTGGCCTAAGTTCAAAGATTTATTTCCATAAAGATGAAGCCCATGTTGACAACTTCTCTAATCCATGTACATGTAGGCTATATGCCCTTCCATACATCACAAACGAACAGATTAGTGAGCTTTGACACATGCAAGTTCAATCTTATCTACAGGCTAAACAACATACACATTTCTTTTGTCCTCAAATATCAGATTAAAACTGTTCATAGTGTAAATGAGTATAAAGTGCATTATGGTTTGGTTGAATGATATCAAAACACAATGCAGGGTTTAGGTCTGCTCAGAGTTTACATCCTGTTTAATAAGCAGTTACACAGTTATGTCATCGATAATGGCTGTTTTATCACTCTTTGAAGTTTGAGTTATGCAGAGTACTTACAAAATTTAATATGAAACTAACATTAGAATTTATTAAAAGATTAATCAATTGGATTTTCCCAATATTTAAAGTCAACATGTTTAAAAGATCAAACCTCGCTAAAACCATGGCATAAAAACCAGCAAAGTACATGTATGTTGGTTTAACGTTAACTTTATAGTAATACAGCCTGTTTATACTCTCTGACAAACATATTGTTCTGTGTTTTATAAACTATATATTTTTTACTGTAGGGAAAGAGAAGTTTGTATATAGGAGCTCCCAGACTGTCCCCTCATTCATCAAGATGGACATTAAGTTGAAATATAGAAACTAAGTAAAATCCTATCATTTTGAGGGTTGCTGTTTTCCAGAGATGTCTCTTTGGTCTTCCATATATATTTTGAATAAATGAAGAAAGAAAAATTTGCTTAGGGATGACCAAATTGTTTTTACTTTTAAGTGCTGTACTATAAGGTATAATTGATTTATATTAGGACTTTACATTGATCATGTTTGGTGGAAAACGTAGAAGAAACCTTGTAAAAACCGAGAAAATCCATTTTAACCTTTAACTTGGCTTAAAAGGCAACCTTGTGAACCCGTTTAACAATGAGCTATTGACACAGACCCTGGGAATGGGGTTGAGAGATGGTATACTGTAAAAGAAATTAATAAATATAGTTGTGAATGCAAAATACAACACATGTTCCAGGCCAGCTTGTATAGGGAAATGCCATTAACTGTTCAAGTCACAGCCTGCTTTCAGAAGCCATAGTTCCTCAAGCTATCACAACAAACCGAGATATGTTTTGTGGAACTAACAACCACTTCTTAATAAATTTAGATTTTACATTTCTAAGAATGAGTAAGGCTATGAGGAAATGAAAGCCACATGTGAGTGGTGCGACTGAAGGAAAACTCCTGTGGTTGAATAGTCTGAGAAAGGAATGTATTGAGGCAGGAACTACTAGAGGCAGACAACCAGCAGCCTGCATATAGCCTACAACTGCTGTCTACTCAACACATGTTACTGTCCAAAATCACATAGGCTTAGCTTAAGTCAAGATAAGTCAGCCTTTTTGGCAGGAACTATGCAGGCATTTTAAGCTTGAAGCAAAGAAAAGTGCTACAGAACAGAAAATACATTATAAACATAAAATCAGCCCAAGTTTGAATTGCTAACAAGTGACAAGTGACAAAGACAGAGCGAATACTGGTATAAATGTATCTGGAAGAAAGTTATAGAAACATAAATGAATTTTGAAAACAAAATTAAAGGAGAAATAAAGTTCATTATAATCTCTTACATATTATCTGTCTGATCAAATATGAAAACCAGTCTTTAACCAGTTTAAATGAAAGATCAGTAGATACAAGACGCTTTAGAGTAACCTATTTACTGAACTATGAACGGTTGATTGGACACAAGGTATCGACAATTTACATCACTAATGACTTGATAATACTGTCTAAATCAAAGCAACTCTATTTCGGGACCATAAATTGCAAATATACGAAACACAGCAATGCAAATTTTCTGTGGGACACAAAACCTTTTGCTTTTGTATATAGAAAAAAGCTGACTGTACATTAAATAAGAGAACTCCTGAAATTGTAAGTTTTTGTTTGGCAGCTATAATGTCAAGGATTTGTTTCCTTGGTAACTTGAAAATATTGAAAGGCCAATTTTAATTTGAAATGTAATGTGTATATATGGTGTGTGCTATATAAATATGTGGTAATAAAATATGTTAAGACAGCTTTGAGGCCCTGCTTTTTTGTTGTACACGGTGACATACATACATCATATCAGCAATGGTCACATGACTTGTTGTTTAACTTTATAAATGACCTGCAGGATATACCAGTAATGCACATCTGACGATATTGCGACATCTGGTAAACTGATATATGTAGAACAAAATTGCTTCATGGAATAATAATGTTTTAAACCTCAGTTAAAAGAATAGTAAACCATAAGCTATTTTATGATAAACATTTTTAATACCTGTTTTATTAAGAAACTTTAAAAATGATGTAGTAGATGGCTTTGTTTATATCCTTTACGAAATTCTTCGATTTGTTTGTTTTTTTGATTGGGGTTTAACACCGTGTTTAAGGTTATTTCACTCACTGGATGGCGTGCCAGCCCAATGGGTGAAGGAAACAACCCTGTCACCACTGGCAACAAACAAAAACATCACGGGACAATACAAAGACATCACAAACATATAGGCTTCCTTGTTCCTATATAGCTCAGAAAGCACCAGGGCAACAGGAAGCTCTCTCCAGCCACCCGTCGAAATTCTTTGAAAGAAAAGTTTGGGAACAAAAAACTGTGAAAAAATATGACATAGTTGTGTACCATTTTGTTAATATTTCCATTCTTCAAAGAATTATAGACAGAAGATCAACCCATGCATGCATGCTGCAGATAGGCTAGTAAAAATAATGGCCAAAAATAAAAATGTGTGTGCTCAGACAAGACCCTGAAGACCCATATATGTCTGTTTAAAAACAACACCCAGTGCCATGTGAACATTCTAAGTATGGTACCAGGTTATTGAGAAAATTGAAAATTTCCCCATTACACAAAGTTAAAATGTTCTTTAATTCTTTACATTGGAGAGCCAGAAAGAAACAGTTAAAATTAATAGCCCCGCTGGGGAAATCAGGCAACCCTACCTCTCTAGTTTGACAGAAATACCATGTCTTGGGGGAAAATTGAGACCTTGTGTTTTATGTTCTCCCTAAATTTGACAATTTATCTAGACTTTATAATCAGTGAATATAGCATGCTCCCCCAATGAGTGAATATAGTCTTAGGAAAATATAATCATTTCTGTTGATCATAAATTGATCAAACCAGTATATTTGTTCATTCAACCTAAGGCAGGGTTAAAGCTCAGAGAATAGCACATGTTATATTTGTCTTCCATAGTTACCAAATAGTGGCAGGAGATATGACTATATATACTATATAATACATGCCTATAGTAAACCAGCCAAGCAATGTTAAAACTCCGATATATTATGCTTGCTTTAATAGACACAGCTTTAAAGAATAGATATATTTTTAATTTTGGCCATTATATAAAGGAAAAAAAATTCCCATTTGTGTTTAAATTGGATATCTCATTTATTCAATGGGCATTACAGCAGCTGGTAGAAGAGGCATATTTCTGTTATGAAAAAGCCTATGTTTTTTAAAAAGCTCTGATTGAATGAATTGATAAAATATCGAAAGTTCCTAGTTGAAAAGGGAGATATTCTGCCCCATAACAAATTATGTTTTCAACAGAGCAACAACTTCACAGTTTATGGCTTTGTAAGTGTACTTTTAAAGCTTTTAATGCTCAAAGTCAGTGGACTTTGTATTTAATGATGTTATATGGACTTCTTGTGTAAAAAAAAAAAGTATTATTATTATTATTTTATAAATGTTAAACATAAATCGATCAAATTGTGACATCCTATAGTCCTTGTTACTAACAGCAATTATGTACATTTGTAAATGTAGTTGACCAGTTAAAGAGTAAGAGTAACATTGATAGATGAGGAGTTAGTTAGTGCTAGGCTACATGACAGTGTTATAGTCAGGAGACCTTGTACTTCTTCTACATGTGAAGACAAGCCAGTACTTGTCTGTTACTGTACTGCCCTATCTATCAGTAACTTGTAGATCACAGGATGGGAGAGGGATGGGGTGACACAAATCACAAGGCAATCCAAAGGGTGGATGGTCACCATCATTGTCACACCTGGTTGCAGGTCCCAATTTAAGAGTACCAAAAAATCTAAACCATAGTGGTTATTTCCCCTTATACAGGCCCCCAACTTAATATCCTGTATCTGGTCTGCAGATAGCAACAGCCTATTGTATCCATATCCATGACAGCATCTACATTTCCTGTTATCCACTGACTGTACCAGTGGCCAGGGGCAGGCCATTTGTCAAACCACACAGGCTCTTAGAGAAGTGATGTAATCAATGGGAGGCTGCATGGTGAAACATCCTATACTAAATACTGGTCAAGTCTTGTCTCTAGTATCACCCCCTCCCCTAACAACAGACACACACAAACAAGAGGGTCAAGATGCCCATCACTGAATCTAAACATGAGGGTGGGTGCTGGTCAGAGTAACCTTTCTAATGGGCACTTACCCCTGGGTGATAACACTAACAGATGAAGATCTGCACTGATCCCACAGTGAAGCAGTCAAAGGTTAGACTGACTATGGACACCCCATTAATTTAATTACAGACTTAGTATTAATTAAACCTCACCAACAAACAATAGGTTATACTAAATTGGTGAGCAGTCAATAGAGCCCTACCTGACAAATATGCTGGTTGCATTAGTTACATATATGATGTCCTATTTAGTATTGTTTAACTATGTGGGCCTCATTGATAACACTATGCCCAGACAGTATTCAGTCATTGTCTTAGATGAAAGCTCAACATTCTTCGCAGTTAAACAGTGTAAAGTGGTGAGGAATATCAGGGTAAATTAAGCTGAACGAGCCACATACACTAGCTGTTACCCCAAATTAATGTTAATTGAATAATTGTAAAGTGTTAATTAGGCGGCTCACTTCGATCACCTGGGAGCTCATCATAGTATCATCTCCAGAGCATCCGGGATCGACAGACATGTTTTACACTTTAAAGCCCCTCAAATCAATAAAAAAATAATTTAAGCCGATATAACTTCAATATTTCTCTTTTCAACTAAGAACTAAGACCATTTATTTAAAATGCTGAGAGTTTTAGGACATCAGAGGACTGTCAAATTTTACTTTTATTCAATTTTTTAGAAAAAGATGCTCCGGAAACAGAACTGTATTAATCCCTTATAATCAATAGGATCTTGTGGAATTATTGTGTATGGCGTCAGAGGCCCTCTAATATTTATACAAACTCTCACCTTCATATAGAGCACGTAAAAAGCTAATATAACTCTCTTCATTAAGTTATCATACAGATTAGCTTTCTTATCGTGGTTACTCAAGGAAGTACACATATATAGTTTTTGTGAAACAGTCAAAAAACAATCACACTGGCTCAGATAAGTCAAGGTATAATTTTATGTTCTTGATGAAAAGTTTTTAGCTAGATTTCAATCAGCAATCATTGTGGGTATTTGCATTTCCAGAGAGTCAATGATACTTTTTTTTTTACAAACCATATAAAACATTCCAGATCACCAAATGTATGTTTAACTTCATATAGCCACCATAACCACATGTTTGTCGTACATCACAGAAAGATTGGCTTTATGTTGCCCCTTAGCTCTTAGAGGGTAAGCTCCCTCCCAACCATCAGCACCAAACAAACAATTCAATAATATTTCTATACAGTGAACGTCAGTGAAGAGAATCTTTAAGGTGACTTTAAAGTACTCATTTTATAACCATATATATCACATCCTGGTACTCACTATCACTTTATTTAAATGTATACCCCAAACATTCTCAAGGTAAACAGTTAATCAACAATCTGAGGGCATGTGTACTTACAGGTAGTGAATGCATATGGATACAAAAAACAACTTGTTGCCTTTTTTTTTGTGAGAGTGTATGTGTGTGGCGATGGAGGAGGGGGGGTAGCTTAAGAAACATTTCGATAATTAGAAGGCCAATAATATGTTCAAAAATTCCAATATGAGTAAAAACAGAATTATATCATATCAGAATGAAAGATAAATCATCAAGATAAAATCTCAATTACTTTTAGTTGCTGGCTTTTTTTATTATTTGACCTGACATGCTATAGCTTATAATGGCTGATATCCTTATATTGTATAACACTGGCCTATATATACACGACCTAGAGCTAAAATTATCTCAATCAAGGCTACACTAAAAACGAAAAATATTTTTTTAGAATGACAAAAAAATATTCCAGACTTGTTTCTTTGGTTTGGAAAAAAAGATTTCCTGTACTTTGAATTCTTAACTTTTATTTCCATGGAAACTGCAATTATTTAGGGTACTATATAGAACCAGGCTGCCTGGTGAACCCTGCATCAGTATAATATTCCAAAGGTTAAAGTTTACAGTTCCAGATGTCAACATTTAACTTAAATTTTAGAGACACCCCAAATGAGGGAGGCTGTAGGCAAGGGGAGAGAGGGGGGGGGGGGGCTATATTAGTATTACCACATTGGCCAAATTCAAGGTTGATACAAAATAGAAAGGCAGTTAACAATCAGGTCAGATATAGCTTGTTATGGTTAAAGTAACAGATTTTACCAAACACGCTAAAATAGAGTGGAAAGTTTTAAGATGTTGGTGAGCTTGCATGGCGTCCTCTGTAACCCAATCTGCCTGACAGCCTGTATAAATGTACATGGTTTTAGCCAGAGTGGCAAACATATGTTGTCAATGTGTCTCAGCTCAACAAGTGGGAGAGAGTCAGCTATTATAGTGTCATATATCAAAATAACGCATAACACAGCTAAATGTTCATATTACACTTTGAGAGAGAATCAGATGCCTGAAGAGATGATGTAAGATCCAGATTATTCTCAAACTATGCCCGAAGGATAGGGTGTTCAAACAGAAATACACATTATTGCCAGTCCCATAGTGTCACCAGTGTATAACTCATAAAAGTTTAGGAGTATAGCAACTACTAGCAACTTTTTTTTATATATTTTTTATTTGCTTAAATAATCAGATTCCTTCAATGTCATTACTTTACATGAAATAAATACCTCAAATTGAAAGGCACCAAAACTTTTACAGTATTGACTTTGGGGCTACTTTGGTTTTAATGAGAAGGCATGATGACATTATCAGAGAACTTTTCATCTGTGAGATAAGCTTTACCAGAGTGAAGTCTGGCTGTCAAACTGCCATACATTTGAATAGATGACCAGTGTAGTGTGAGTAAGGCGCCCTTTAACCCCACTAAAATCCAGGCTCTGATGTCCAGCAGAGTGAGGTGACCTATAACAGGGCAGACATAGCCTCAAGGCAGCATTTAGATAGCCTAGCTCATTTATTCCTAACTCCCTTAATGAAGTCAACACACAGACAGAATTAATAACCTTTTAGTCATAGGGTTATTGAAAATCCCATAGTTTAAAAAACAAGGGATCTGTTGCTAGAGTAAGGCAAACAAGTAGGCCTATTATTAGATAATAATTTTAAAACTTTTTCTGAAAATGTTTGAAACATTTCCAGTCTTTAGAGTATTTATGCTGCCCATCAAGTCCAGTATGTTTACAATGGCTGTCTTACACACAGTACTGGATCTATACATGCACACTGGAGAATGAAGCTTTCATTGATTTTGCCCTCTTCTCTATTACAGTAGAAGAGAAACCACAAAAGCTGCTGTGAATGTCTTGTATGTTCTCACACATATCATAATATTATTATATCTCTGTCCTTCAAAACTTATTATTTCTGTCTGATATGCAAACAATCTCCTACAATTTCCATGTTCACCATATGTTTTATAACAAACGTTATATCAGTATTACCAACAAAAAAAAAAACAATAAATGGATTTATATTAATAAAAATGTAACCTTTTTAACATCTTAATATCATAAAATCATTTTAAGATGTTTGTATATAACCATTTAGGGTTTAGAGTTTAAAACATACATAGTAGGTCAAATACTCAACAGTTGTTGACAATATATTGCAAACAAACTTTGTTACACACACTTTAAAACAATGTAACTCATTTGTTTCGACTACTATTGTTTTCATGTGCAATGAATATCCCCAATATGGCTACAAAAAAAGTTTGCGCAGAAATTCAAGCCAAAGTTATTTACATTTTCGTAATACTATCATCCTTGAGAAAGAAAAAAACTATCTGAAAATTGAATGTAAGAAAAGTTCTCCTAATCAAAGATCCGGGTCATGTTATGTGACCACACCCTGAGTACACTGACCCACAGCCAAACGTCTTTCAATGATGTATTTGAAGTTTGAGTCTTCTTGAAAAAATGGGCGTTACCCACATGGCTGAGCTGATCACAATACAAGCACATGCTTTATACGAGCATTCCATATGGTGGCGTTAATACTCCCAAAATTTAAGTCAGCTGCTCATAATTTGACTCACAATGTGTTTCAAACTAATCCTAAACCCAAAGATGGACTTTTCGAGCTTTAATTATAAAGATCCGTTGAATTTAAAAGAAGTTTACAGCGAAACAACTTGTTGCTTTATAATATTAACTTACCAGCCCACATGGCGAACCGAACATGTCTGCGTTCAAAATGTCAACCATATCGGGGTCTTGACCGAAGTCACTGCGTCCGCCTTCGAGAATGTCCATGGTCGTTGAGCAGAGTCGTCACCGGCCCTCAGAGTAACTCCGAGGGTAAGACAGGCCGGGAAAATCGGGCTAAATTGTCCACATAAAACTGGAGGAGCTAAGTTGTCAAACTTGACACTTAGAACACGCTTCCTTCTAATGAACGAGATGTCAG
>JAQQZZ010031154.1:0-10740 GCA_030265115.1 Mopalia vespertina | reverse complement strand
GCGTCACACTACTAAATAGATATAGTTAGGCCCACAGTTCAGTGGTTAGTGCGTCACACTACTAAATAGATATAGTTAGGCCCACAGTTCAGTGGTTAGTGCGTCACACTACTAAATAGATATAGTTCAGCCCACAGTTCAGTGGTTAGTGCGTCACACTACTAAATAGATATAGTTCAGCCCACAGTTCAGTGGTTAGCGCGTCACACTACTAAATAGATATAGTTCAGCCCACAGTTCAGTGGTTAGCGCATCACACCACTAAATAGATATAGTTCAGCCCACAGTTCAGTGGTTAGCGCGTCACACTACTAAATAGTTCTGGTCCTCCTTTGATTTTCCAATCCCAGGATCAAGTCCCCTCATCAACTTCAGGTACATCAAAAAGTCACTCCACAACAATTGCAGGGGTGTTTTTTTTTTACCATGTTTCCTCTCTGGTTTTCCACCATGTTTAATTAAGGTGAGAATTGTACAACCTCTCTTTATACCATGTATATGTGAAATACACTTGATTATTATGCTAAACCCCAATGAAACAAGCAAGCAAACAATATCATGTGTTCTATCTTGAATAAATTCATTTCAATATGGAACCGTTTCAACTGTATCATATACATGTATACCCATTCCTTATCAAACAATAAAACTATAATGGTAAGTTAGTTTGTAGGCCTTCGTAAACATTTCTTTTTCAAATTTACAGAAGATTTGTCCCAATATTTCACATTTGTAACTTCCAATCGTCTTTGATTGCTTATATTATTATAAGCTAGAGACTACACAATGATCTGCTTACCTGTGTAATACCAGCCATCATCAGGCCATCGGGCCAGAACTTCCTCACCTATTGATCTTATTGGTGGCAAAGATCTCCGCAATGACACCAATAACCCATCAGATGTGTTCTCTTCTTCAACCCTATTACCTTCCTGTTTGAAAAATATACCTAAGATGTATCGTCATTGGTTTAACAATCCTCATTTTTGACATTTCACTACGATAAGATTATATAATTATGTGGTACTAAAAAGGCTGCAGAAAAAACATCTGCCAAGTCACAGACAAGACTTGAAACTATCATGCATATACTAATACAAATGTCAACATTTAGTCATAGACACCAGGTCAGCTTCATCTTTCACTTTAGCTTTGAAAGTATCAGGTCAATCAAAGCTCCCTCCAACACATGCCAAAGAACTATCCAGCAACCTGCCAGAGCAATCTTCAACCACCTGCCACAGAAATCTCCAACGACCTGCCAAAGAAATCTCCAACCACCTGCCAGAGAAACTTTCAACCACCTGCCAAAAAAACCTCCAACGACCTGCCAAAGAAATCTCCAACGACCTGCCAAAGAAACCCCCAACAACCTTCCAGAGAAGCCCCCAACCACCTGCCAGAGCAATCTCCAAACATGGGCCAGAGAAAACTTCAAAACCTTCCAGAGAAACCTCCAACCACCTGCGAAAGAAACTTTCAATGAACTGCCAAAGAAACCTCCAACTACCTACCAGAGAAACTTCCAACCACCTGCCAGAGAAATCTCCTACCACATGCCAGAGAAATCTCCTACAACCTTCCACAGTAACCTCCCACCACATGTCACAGAAACCTCCAACTACCTGCCTGAGAAACCTCCAACCACCTGCCAGAGAAATCTTCTACCACCTGCCCCAGAAACCTCCAATCACCTGCCAGAGAAATCTTCTACCACCTGCCCCAGAAACCTTCAACCACCTGTCAGAGAAACCTCCAACCACCTGCCAGAGAAACCTCCTACTACCTGCCCAAGAAACCTCCAACCACCTGCCAGAGAAATCTTCTACCACCTGCCCCAGAAACCTCCAACCACGTACCACAGAAACCTCCAACCACCTGTCAGATAAACCTCCAACCACCTGCCTGAGAAACCTCCTACCACCTGCCCCAGAAACCACCTGCCAGGGACATCTCCTACCACCCGCCACAGAAACCTCCAACTACCTGCCAGAGAAAACTCGGACCACCTGCCAGACAAATCTCCAATGACCTGCCATAAAAATCTCGAAACATCTGCCAGAGAAATCTCCAACCACCGCCACAAATTCCATAACAGTTATTTCTTTATAACACAATAAACCACAGGGTACAATACATTACGTTTTTCACCAATAAAGATCATAATCGTACAAAACACACAGATGTTTTTTATATCACATTCAGAATCTATAGTTAAGATCTTTTATACCTGATGCCCTTTGTCATTGACAGCCTCTGTTTCTCGAATATATTCTCTCTCAGCTTTTCTTTTCTGTTTTCTTTTCAACCGAGCCAATTTATTTTGTTGATGTCGTAGCATCTGAAACAGCAAAATAAATATTCAGTAACTTTACACTAATGGACAATACACGAGCATTTATAAACTGTGTATCAATCTAAAACGAAATAATAAATACAACCCTAATGTATTTGTGAATCTAACTGGACTTAATTCATACATCTAAATTGAGAACTATCATGATGAACAATAAAACATGGTAACTAGGCACATTATTTCATATATGCTTTGTTGTCTGTTTATATTCACAGTATTTTTCATTAAGTTTCACAAACATGTTTATGCCAGAAAGAGTTAATCAAATATTGCAATGACCTTTACATTGTTCATTCATATATTCATCATTGTTGTTTGTTTAGTACCAATGATTCATCAATAGGGGAAGCCACTGTACACCCATACATATTCCCAAACAGGCCTGTAATGCAATTTTTTCCGGCACAACCTCAAAATCGGTGCTGATTTTTTAAATACATAAATGTGCCTTTGTGAAAAATAAAGCTAAATTGCTTTAAAAATACAACCTTCATTGATAATTGGATGACAAAATTTGTCAAAATCGGTGGCAAAAGGCAATTTTAGACAAAGACTGTCTGCAAACAATTTGGGAAACCTATAAATCGGTCCTCCAAATAAAAGTTTGCATAATCATGGGGAGACCCCATTCTGTCCATTCTCCCCAACAGCACAGGCCTGAAACAACATCAAACATACGGTACTGAATATCTGTAGTCAACCTATATTTAATATAGCTTATTCTTCATCTTCATTTATCTTTCAAGAATACATATTCTCATATAACTCAGGAACACTCTCACCATTTTAGTTCTTTTCAGCCCAGCAGACCAATCTTTACCCACTCCCTTAACCCAATGGGTATTACCTCAATGACACTTTGTGTGAAGTTTTCTCTGAAGTTTAATGTTACATGCACTATCTATACTGATCTTACTCGCTCATGATCTTCCAGCTGATCTTGTTGATCTTCTAATTTCTGTAAGACGTCTTCAATAGCATCACCTTGAAGTAAGAAGTTATGTAAAATGTAAATAGTAGATTTAGCCAGCTGTTGTCAGAGCAGTCTAGGTGGCCAGCAGTTGCTGAAGTTGAATCTGTTCAGGCTAAGAAAGTGCTATCTCAAAATAACAAAAATACTTGAATCATAAATAGGCTAGAAATCATAATACTTAAATTCTATAACCCTATATTATATCCAATCAACTGTTCTAATTAAATCCAATAGAGACATGTTAATTTCCAGTGTTCCAGGGGGGGGGAGGTGTGCTGAGCTACTCCGGTAACAGTATTATGTTTTTGACGGCAAACATTTTGAATAGTTAACGACAAAGGAGTGAAAAGCATTTACTTTTTCTTTCTGCTGAAATATACTGTTTTTACTCCATTCAACACCAATCAATTCGTTTATAGTCTACTAGTGTAATGTTTGCTTTTAAATAAAATCAGTGACAAGAAAGCACACAAGATATATCACTACCGAAACATCTGATAATCTCAGCACTAAGATCGTTTGTTTAAAAAATAACTGTCACAGGACAATGCAGACCTGTTGACTAGATTATCTCCCTTTGTACTGTATTTGACTTGACTACCGACTGAGGCATAATGTTATTGTTCAATACACTTTGATTCATGCCATGGCCTTTTGAGTGATTTGAGATAATATTCTTTGGTAGTATTTAACTATCTATACCTTATTATATTCCTACATAAAAGATTGTAACTGATATTGGTTTCGGCCGTCTTCATGGTGTTGTTGTATTGCATCGTGGTTTACATGTTTGGTGTTAATGCTATGATAAAAGGTATTCCTTTAGACCTCTGGTTAAGTTTTTGTTTGTTTGTTTGATTGGGGTTTAACGTCGTACTCAAGGGTATTTCACTTATATGACGACGGATTGCCCACTTCACACTGCTCCTTGCCTTATTACGGTGGAAAAACGGGAGGAAACCTCGTAAAAACCACCCCGCGATTGCCGGAGTCACATCTTGTGACTCACTCTTATACCTGAGGGTCGACAGACGGACTCGACCCTGTGAACGGTACATCGAAGTAGGCTCCGAAAGCGCACTCGCTATCCACTAAGCCACGGTCGCGGGTCCCATGAAGAATTGAAGATGTAATAAGGCAGATCGAATAAATAACTGATCGAATACTCTTGTAAGGTAACTATTGAAATGGCTTTAGATGCATAAGGGTCACTCATCCACTGTACCACTTTGAATTTACGCAATAAACAAGAAGTGATGGAGTAAGCTTAATTATCTAAATAGAAATAAATGTCAAAGCAAATAGGTTTTAGATATAGATAAAAAGGGACCATCTGTCTGTAATAATAATGATACAAATATTCAGTTAGACCACCTAAAGGTACTGCTATATTTCTTGTAAAATTTAGATTTTTTTTTTAATAGTTTCCTTTATATGATAAATACGATTCATATAACTTTGTAAGCCTGTTAATTTAGAATGATTTATAAGTGTCTTTTTTCTTGTCTCTTTTTCCAGATGATTACGCATATTTTTCTCACTTCATTAATTCAAAATATGATATGTATGCACATTTAGGACCGGGTTCAGAACTGTGAGATAAGTTTGAGTATATACTTCTGACATGCAAATAGAAATCTGGTACCTTTCGCAAACTTCAATGTAAGGAATTCGACTAACAGGTGACTAGGTTTAGATAGTTTATAATGCAAATCTTGATACATTCGTGATTTGATCTACATAAACGAAATGCCTAAGTTTCATTAGAACTGAGAGCAAATCAGTATCAGACTTGGACAAAAAAAATGGTGCAGCGAAAATTAAAAATGTTTGTTTGTTTGTTCGATTGGGGTTTTACGTCGTACTCAAGGGTATTTCACTTATATGACGACGTGCCAGCCCAATGGGTGAAGGAAACCATCCTCCACACCACTGGCAACAAAGATAAGACGGGACAAATACAGGACAATAACAGGACGCAATACAGACCCCCACAAACAGATCAGCTTCCTGTTCCCCTTAGCTCTGAGAGCACCAGGGCAACATGAAGCTCCCTGCAACCACCCGCCATTAAAAATGTCATTATCTATTTTTTTGGTACATTTACAGAAATCACAAGAAATATTTGATGACATTAATTCAGGGCACTATTATTTAAAGCTGTGCGGAGTCCTGAGTTCTCCATAAATAACCTGGAGGTCACTGGTAAATGAGCAACTATAAATAAATTTCTGTTATTATTGAATGAACTGCAGGCAAATTAGAAAATTCATTTGTTGATTTTTCTGTGCTTTATTTTTCATTATAGAGGGCCTTGAAGATGGTAATTGATACAGCTGTCCTTAGAGTAACCATATGAGAATCATGGCTATTTTATACCTGGTTTTCAACACATACAACCTTTGAAGGAAGCCGTCAGGGTAATTAGACAGATCAACAAGAATACTAAAACTGGCTGTATTGTGAAGGTACTAGAGCAAAATAAAAATTCATGAATCCATTTGAATTGAGATAGAATATTTGATATATTACTATATACTAATTACACTCCTTTTGTACCAACTAATTTATGTACTTTCTTTGTCTTGTTTGATTGGAATCTAAAGCCGTACTTAAGGACTAGGTTGATTTACTTATATAACAGCGTGTCACCCCAATGGGTGATGGAAACCACCATCCACAGCACTGGCAACAAACGAAGACTAAGACAGGACTATCCCAGGACAAAAGACTAGCTAAACATGTATTTGTATAAAGCAGCTTTGCATTTCCACACAGTAAATGAGTATTGCTTTTTCATATCCATTATATGTGATTCTTGGTTAGTTTCTATCTCTACAATTTGAATATATTTGATCCAATATGTATGATACAACCCAGACAAACAACTGTTCAATGTTAGTTTATTTTGTATTGGACCCTTTTTTAGCAATTTTGTTTTTAAAACCAATTAATTTTATTTGTATAGGTCCTTTAATTTTGGTCTGCCATAAAAAGAGATAGGACTGTCCCATTTTCTGTTCACTTACATGTATACATATCTTTCTACTTTACGTGTGGTTTACTTTTACATTGGTTTGGAAAGTTATACTCACATGAAAAATTCCTTTCTAGTAATGGCCTATTATATATGTTTTTAACAGTCATTTGATACTTTGTAGTATCGGACTACAAATACGTTTAAAGTTCATTAGTCATTGCAAAACTGAAAAGATTAATAATCAGTTTTTAAATAATTGCTCATACAAGTTTTTAACTGCAATAGTTACATATGTATGCGACATGTGTGTGTATTATCTGATACATTTATTTACATGTAATTCCATTTTATAACTTTAAAAGAGCGGATATTTTTCAAATTGTTAACAGTGGGATACAGTTTTATGTAATCTGTATCAAATACAAACAATAAAGCTTTTTTCAATAGCCTTTGTAACCCTTTTTATGTGTACTTTGATTGTTTTATAGTTCTTCTGTTTACATGAGTGGATGTGAAACCTTCAAGACTAACAGTTAGAATATACATGTATATAATATTTTGATGTGTCAAATAGTGACTGGTGACCATTTTTAACAACTCTCTGTAGGCGGTTGGGAAGGAGCTTTCTGTTGCCCTCAGATCTTAGGGGCAATTCTGTTTGTGGGGTCTTTTAATGGTGTTCAGTGATTGTCCGGTCTTGTCTGTGTTTGTTGCCAGCAGCATTGAAAGTTATTTCCTGCACCTATTTGATTGGCATACAGTCATATGAGTGAAATAAACTTAAGTAAAGCATAAAACCCAAATGAAGCAAAAATACCAAGACAAAAGTTTCAACTCTCTTTACAGTTTGCAGGTCTTGTGATGGTAGTTGGAGATAAATGGGAAATATCACAACTGCACTTAAGTCTTTGACATTTGTTTTAGACGAAAACCACTGAACCACTATAATAGACTTTATAGTTGACTGAATGTGCACATCTGTTTATGGTGGTGTTTTTATTATAAATGCAGAAACCCCTGGAAAATCATACAACCACAGGGTCAAATTGATTCAAGAGAATGTTGGAAAACTTTGTACTGGTCTTATGTTTAATCTGGAGTTGTGTCTATGGCAAAATTTACACTTTTCAAGAGATTCAAACATGATAAATTATATTTGTATTATTTTAAAAAAATATGTTCCAAGTCTTTCACTAACTTCAAAGTCCATTAAAGAAGTACTGGTATGTATCAGACCTGTCTGCATTACACACCTTTGCCAGTAAAATGCATGCAGCATCTTTTCTAATCTGTAGGACAATGATCATGTCAGTAGACATGAAATATAGCTGAGTTATGTCCCTTGTTTAATAAGGTAAGATAATGAAGCAACTGACCTCCTTTTCAATGTAAATTTTATTTAGACAACACAAATGTGTCAAACTAAGGACACAAATAAATAGCAGGGAAGAGGTTGATATTTATTAATTTTTGACATGTGTTGGTAGAAGAGTGACTGAGAAAGCCACAAGTAAAGTAACAGTTACCCAAGTGAACGATATTTTCTCAGTTTAAAGATCAAGTCTCAATGGGTAATTTCTTCAAAATGAAAAAACACATTACCCAATGCGATTGATTAAAGTCGAAATTCCAGATTTTCTTGTAAAAGTTCACTGTGAAAGAAAAATCATTCAATGAAGGTGACTATTTTTGTCCAGCCTTCCCACTGTCCCTACAGCTGCCTTGGTTATTATAGGGTATATGTAAAAGCAGGGGTTTCATTAATTAACAAGATTAATAGGAAATTAATTTTAGTACTTATAGCTTACATGTAATAAACTAAACCATGATGTGACATCTTGGTCCATTTCAGCTAACCTGGGATATTGTATACTTGTCTACATACCTTAATCCAGGACTAACTCACATGGTCCAATTAGCTTACAGAATCTGATGTCAGAGTAGGTTGTTTGTTCTATATTGATTAGAACCTGGGCGTCCCAGTGGCTCTGACATTATGTTTTTGATAATGCTCATCCGTTAAAACGGTTAGTTTTTTGCCCTACAAGGAAAAACACAAAACTTTATCTGAGCCCCTCTAACTACATGGGCATGTAGGAGTTGAAATATGAAGCATAAAATGGCTCTCACCTCACCCAAGAGCTATACAGAACTTTTTTATAAGGAGAATCCTCATTAAATTATATACTGGCACTAACTTAACTTAACACACAATAAAATGTATATTTAACCCGCATCATCTGAATCCGGGGAACTTTTTTCCCCGGATGTTTCTTGTAAAAACTCTATGTTTCTTGTAAAAATAACTTCACATGAAAAAGAGTGCTTAGTTATCATTCGCTTTTCTACCTCCACCATAAAAGATTTGCAACAGCTTTGTACAATGGGCGCAACATTTGGTGTAAAAAACACAAGTGCTGGCATAAGTCTTACGCCTGGCGCAGGTTGCGACAGCTTTGAACAATGAGCTCCAGGTTGTTTTGTTGTTGTGTTCTAAAGGTTAGTTTGTTTGTTTGATTGAGGTTTAATGTCGTATATAATGTTATTTCACTCACACTGGGGCATGTCAGCCCAATATGTGAAGCAAACCACCCTCTACGCCGCTGGAAACAAACAAATACAGGACATTCAACAATCGAAGGGCGAATACAGACATCACAAATAGATTGGCTTCTTTTTCCCTTTTAGCTCTGATAGCCCAAGGGCAACAGGAAGCTCCTTCTACCTTCTACGCCACTGGCAACAAACAAAAACAAGATGGGACAAATACAGGACATTCAACTATGAAAGGACAAATACAGACATCACAAACAGATTGGCTTCCTTTTCCCCTTTATCTCTGAGAGCACCAGGGCAACAGGAAGCGCTCTCCAACCACCTGCAACACTGAGTACATGTACATGTACCTGGTCAAACTTGGTTCTGCAGCTTGATTGAATGAATGTTTTATTGTTCGATATCAAGGAAAGGATTTTATACATAACAAAATATCAAATATTTATATACAGTCAAATATGTTTATTTTTACCAGAAGAATTAGCCCTTAGACATACTATTTTATTTAGCACTGGAGGAAGATTACCTTTCCAACTTTATCAAAACACTTCACGTTTTATGGTCGTGGCACAAATCTAGTGTAAATTTTTGTTGGAATACATCGCCCTCATATACATGTAAGTGAAACCCCTTGAGCATCAGGCCTGTGCTGTTGGGGAGAACGGTCAGAGCGTGATTTCCCCATGGTTATGCAAACTTAGTTTAGGAAGACCTATTTATAGGTTACCCAAATTGTTTGCAGTCTTCATCTAAATTTGCATTTTCTACTGATTGTGACAAATTTTGTCATCCGATAATCAATGAAGTTTGTGTTTTAAAGCAATTTTGCTTTATTTTTCAGCAAGGCACATTTATGTATTTAATAAATCAGCAAAACAGGGGAAAATGTAAAAATTAGGTTACCTCACAAAATTTTAGAGGACCGATTTTTAGGTTATGCCGGAAAAGATTACAGCACAGACCTGAGCATGATGTGAAACACCTCCCAACCAAACAACCAATTAATCAATAAAGAAACAGATTCATGAATCTATTGTCACAAAGATTTTTAAAGGCAATTTAGCCAACCATTGTTCTCTTTCGCCCTCTGAGTCGAACTTCTTCTAACTTTTCCACAACAACTTTAGAACTAATTTTGTTCACAGATTTATAAGCTAACAGTACATCTTCAAAGAATGTCCCTATGTTGGGATGGGAGCTGAGGATTGCCCGTTCTAAAACATATAAATCCACACCTTTGTCCTCAGCCGACACTTCTAGATCGCTCAAACCAAAGTCGATTAAAATGAGCTTAATGTTATCGGAGGCGTTTTGAATAAGCATGTTAGAAGTCGTAAGATCGCCATGAATTATATTATGCTGATGCATACATCCCAAAACACTGCCGATTTTCTCAGCTAGTTGTTTGAGTTTAGAGCCTGTGGTATCTGGAGAGTTTGCCTGAAGCATCTTGATGTAGTCTGACACACATTGGCTATCCTGAATATGTTCCATATAAATACAGCTTTCCTCCAGGTCAGCCCAATAAACCACAGGAACCAGAATACCTACAACAGAAACAGGGAGAAATTGTTATATTTCTAGAGTAAGGATTATTGACCGAGTCTGTACATTCCAATCACAAAGTGCATTAAGACATCAATTTGATGAAGTTTATCATGGTGTATTTCATAAATATGAAATATTCACATTAACACAAACAGAAAATATGTTTGCAAAATGTTTGTTTGATTGGGGTTTAACACCATACTTAAAGCGATACTCCTCTCTGCAATAAAATGCATATATGTAAAACGGTCATCATTTCTTGTGTTGAATTATGCTCTCTAATTTTCTAATCGAGCTATATCCATTTTATAATTGGATCTTAAACAT
>JAQQZZ010031143.1:0-10741 GCA_030265115.1 Mopalia vespertina | reverse complement strand
AAGCATTATTTGTTAAAAAGTTAAAGTTAAAGTTAACGCTGTTCCATCTGTCTTATTACAACAGCAACGTCTTATATGGAATAATATTCAAGCAGTATCGTGAACTGTCCCTCACAGCTTCTAGCCATATAATTGGTATGTCAATCACCGCTAGTAAAGAGTCGCCCCTTTCAATAAATACACCAGCGGCAGGTTCTTGATAACATCGGACATGTTTGAGAGAGACTTAAGAAAACAATTTGTCTGGTCAGCTCACATCATCCAATTGACTTGATCTAGAGAGGCCCTTGGGGACACAGCTGACCAGAATCTAGAATCAGTCACTACAATGTACACAAATTTCCTTTTTCTTCACATAGGAACATAGCGTAAACGGGGTTTGTCAACAGGGGACGAACAAAGGTTCTTGACTACTTTAATAAAATAGGCAGGTCTATAGATAACTCGGCGTCTTTAACAGAAATGGAGCACTTGATCAATCATGTTTTGGTAATTCCTGAAGAAAACAAGTGCTATGGTCAGACGTTGGCCCTAAGAGATTGTTTGCTTGGCGACACCTCGCGTCAAGGTTATTGGACTTGTATGATGACGTGGCAGTCTACCAGAACGCAAGTTCACAAGTTACAGGCAACAAGAGACCAGGAACCAAACAATAAATACATTACACAATAATACAATTAACTGCTGAAGTTATCTGTGACAAAACTTAAACCTCAGTTGTCAGAAACAGTCGAAACCCAATTTGAATTTTTACAATCAATGCTACTGACCTGGTTTGCTTGCTGTATTATGTTCTTGTTAATTGAGAGGATGGGCGCCAAAGCAAAAACAACTCGAGATAAAACAAAAAATTTATCAAACCCCAATTCCTTCGGTTACAACCATTTTTGATGCACAGCCTCAGGGATTAAAAATGATTTAGAAACGAGCAAACAGAAAGCAAAAAGAGGCAATGTTTATATCATTTACAACAGAACCAGTATATCTTACACTGGATAGTTTTTGATCAATGTCCTTTGAAACCATGTTTTTAACAAAAACGTGACTTGGGCGATGTGTTATGAACGAGTGCAATGTTCGCTTTTTGTATAGATGTCAGCTTGTGGGCAAATCGATGTTATTCCAGGAATTTAAAACCTATAGCTTAAAATGGATTATCTAATAATGGAATGTGATACGCGGGTCACTGGTTGGTTTGATACAGTGTAACTGAAAAACATTCATCACAGTATTGAAAAACGAATCAGTTATATCCTTAACATGTCTTCCATGCTGTTTTTCAAAGAACTTCTTCTTTTCAATTTGACCTTTTGCTGTTGTTGTCTTTAGTCTCGCCTTATATCACCGACATGAAAATAATATCATTCTTACAGCTATGTTTGATTTATTTTAATTCCTCAGACCTGACATTTATCATTATAGTTTTACCATTAAGAACATGACCAAAAGTGTAATTATTTTCTACTACCAGCAGTTTGTCTCAGATTAAATCCTTTTAAGCACAAATATACAACGATTGCACCAATAAAGAGTGTCTGTTTGGTTCAGTGAAAGAGGATTTATTCAGAAAATAAACTAGAAAAAATAGAAATCAAGATTTATATCAT
The DNA here is from genome assembly GCA_030265115.1 of Mopalia vespertina. Classification (NCBI taxonomy): domain Eukaryota; kingdom Metazoa; phylum Mollusca; class Polyplacophora; order Chitonida; family Mopaliidae; genus Mopalia; species Mopalia vespertina. Next base: position 9,134 of record JAQQZZ010031143.1, on the reverse strand, counting down.
TTAAGTCTGCCTTTTTTGAGACAAGGTTAAGATATAAATTTACTATTTTAATGACAACTGATTCAAGACACTTATAATTTGTCCGTGATAAAATTTACTACCACATTACTGAATAAAAGCATGACGTAATAAGCCAAACATATAATACGTATTTTATGAGTGATTTAAGCGAACAGTTTATATAAGGTGCGTGTCCGTGGTGTCATAAATAGGAAGGAGAAAGACATGGTTGTGGAACAAGTTTTGGCAAAGTTTAACTATTGAGACAACATCGATATCCACAATGCCGTATGAGAAGTAACATTCGATAACCTCCAGGGAGCGTTTATAATAGATTTAACACCCTGTAGTTTTGTCGATAACGTTACATTTTTTCGATGAGTATGGCCATTTACTTCACGTTCCACACTACGATATCTATGAAACGTAATAGGTGTAGACATGGCTTTCGATCAGTTCTACAATCGTTCTGAATATGTGTATAGCAGGAATGTCACTTTGCTGCCTGCACTCGACTTACACCATAATCTAGTATATTTTTTGCTAAAGTCTTCAATAAAGGTTAGATACATTAGATAGTCTGTCCGTGTCAATTCATTTCATCTGAAACGTCAAATTGAATAACCTCGATCAGCATGACTTCTTTTAACTGTCGAGTATGGTGCATAGACTTAATCACATGGAAGTAGTATACAGTTATGATCATTTGGCAATATGAAACTCGTCCTGTACCACGAAAATGACAGGCGGAGATAACATCCCCTCTATAGCTCCTTCAAAAGACTGTCCTCTGTAGAATTTAATAATTGTGAATTGAAGCTGATCTCTTCAGCTATTATCCAGCTCTTATACATGTTATAATGTCTAGCCAGTCAATATTTAACAGAGGCCCACTACGCTCTCCAAACGCTATAACAAACAATGATGTACATACACTTTACTATACAATGATGTCCAAACACATTACTATACAAGGATGTCCAAACACTGTAACATACAATGATGTCCAAACATTGTAACATACAATGATGTACATACACTTTACTATACAATGATGTTCAAACACTGTGACATATAATGACGTACATACACTTTACTATACAATGACGTACATACTCTGTAACATACAATGATGTAGATACACTTTACTATACAATGATGTCCAAACACTGTGACATACAATGATGTCCAAACACTGTAACATACAATGGTGTCCAAACTCTGTAACATACAATGATGTACATCCACTTTACTATACAATGATGTAACTACACTGTAACATACAATGATGTCTAAACACTGTAAGAATCAATGCTGTACATACACTTTACTATACAATGACGTAAAAACACGGTGACATACAATGGTGTCAAACACTGTAACAAACAATGATGTCAAACACTGTAACACACAATTTTCACATTTAAAAATGAACAAAAAACACGTTTTTATGAGGTTTATTGTAATGTTTGTAATGTAACTCGATATTCATAAAGCAAGAACCTATTCGCCGTGGAAATACAATTCCGGTTTCACCAAAAACAAAACGAGCTATCATCACGATCGAAATCCCATGGGGCGAATATAATGACATTTTTAATCACGTAGATTTCTAAATACATGTACGGAATCTTTTTCGAATGCTCCTGTCATATGATGGGTGATCAAAAAGCCAATTAATTTCTACCCAACAACCAACATGCTGTTTAATGAACCTTCCATGCTTTCAGTCATGACATAGAATTGATTCTTACATAAATTATGTTTGTTTCGTAACTTACGTTTTGTACGATTTTCTCTCTTTGCATTTTTTATGCAACTACCAGTAATTTTCGCGAGAAACATGCGAACACAGTTAAGAATAACAGTATAGAAGTAGCCTTCATCAGGGAGTTAACACGAAGGCTCGAATATCTGCCTTTAACCGGTATTTATTTATATACTTGTAACCTTTCTTCCCGTTTCGGACCGATAATATAAACAAATGTCCCTCTGGCGACAGGTAGGATACCCTGGACTTGGAGCCACGCAGCATTTTCTTAGCATTGGAGGAATATGATTGTTGAACTAAAGAAAAACCTTTCACAGATCTTTTGGTTGTATTCATGTTTCTGTTTAAAGTTTGAGCACACCGCCGTCAAATAAATACAATGCGCTTGAGTAAGCCTTCAAAAAACAATCAAATATATTTAAAAATCATGTTTGAAAATTAAAGCATTCCTGAATCGCAAACATTCTTAAAAACTCAATACATCCCGAATTGCTAATGGAGTAGTTTTAAAAGATATTAGCTGACAACCTTTAATTCAACAGAGATACATCGGTTATTTCGGTTTGTAAAAAAAAAGTTTGCTGAATTCAGTTTTTACAAAAGTCAATCTGTTTCTGCTTGGAGCCTAGAAATCTTTGAAATATTGGTGAACTTAATCTTAAATTGGAATGAGTCAAAATCTGTAGGCTGAAAATTACTGGTTATCGGTAAGAATATGAAAGATGTAAAGTAATACAAAACATAATAATTTTTTTAAATGTACTGGTCTTTGTAAACCTAACAAAACATTTTTCTTTTATATCCCTTTATAAAATGAAATTTAACGTAAAATATAGGATTTCATGTCATCGGAGTTGTGAAAAATTATGAACATGTAGCTCTATACTTCCCTTAGCAAGAGTGGCTATCGATGAGAACTTCAGCTAACAAACCGGGGTGAACTGAATCTAGTACAGTGAACATTGCTGTACCTTTCATATTCGCTTAACAATAAGCGTCCTTATGGAAATCTAAATATTAGAGGAAACCGATTTGTCGTATTGAATTGAAGTACAACAGAAAACATGCCATCTTAATACAATACTCATTTTTATTATCACCCGTTATTTTGATGAGAATCACAAGTGGGGTGTTTCAGATCAATAAAGATATATTGTTTGTGTGAAACTGTCAAAAAAGCATAATCGAACCTGAGCGGATGGACAACGCACAGAGCCGAGTTGACTACAAGCTATAGAAATAACAGCACATTATTAAACAATTTTGTAATAGTCCGTGCTGTGTTCCAATTGAATAGACAGTTGCATAAACTCCACCAAACGCAAGTGTCTGCTATTGTAAAGATTTCTGATGTAAGATCTGAAGAGATCAAAACGATTTAGAGACCAGCAAACCGGAAGTAAAAAAAGACGATTATTTTTCATTCACAACTTTACCCATAAACCTTTCATGTAATAGTTTTTGACCCATGCTCTCTGAAAGCATGCATTTAACAGAGACATGACTTGGGTTTTGTGTAATTTAAGAGTGCATCTAGCATTCGGTTGTTGTAGATTTCAATTTGCGGGCTGTTCGCGCCGAAAAGTCATTGTAGTATAGGGTAAACTAATATTATTGTAAGTATTTTAAATATTTGGTTGAAAAAATTATTATCTTCTAATACGTAGATCACAGGTTGTCAAGCATTATTTGTTAAAAAGTTAAAGTTAAAGTTAACGCTGTTCCATCTGTCTTATTACAACAGCAACGTCTTATATTGAATAATATTCAAGCAGTATCGTGAACTGCCCCCACAGCTTCTAGCCATATAATTGGTATGTCAATCACCCATAGTAAAGAGTCGCCCCTTTCAATAAATACACTAGTGGTAGGTACCTTGATAAACTCGGACATGTTTGAGAGAGAGAATCAAAAAAACAATTTGTCTGGTCAGCTCACATCATCCAATTGACCTGATCTAGAGAGGCCCTTGAGGACACAGTTGACCAGAATCTAGTATCAGTCACTACACAGCAATGTACACAATTGGCCTTTTTCCTCACATAGGAACATAGCGGAAACGGGGTTTGTCAACAGGGGATGAACAAAGGTTCTTGACTACTTTAATAAAATAGCTGGCGGCATGTCTATAGATAACTCGGCGTCTATAACAGTAATGGATCACTTGATGAGACATGTTTTGGCAGTTCCTGAAGAAAACAAGTGCTATGGTCATACGTTTTGAAGGCTATTTGACTTGTATGACGATGTGGCAGTCTAACAAAACCGAACCCTTATTTCAGCGGTTTTAAACATTAGTGATGCACAGTCTAAGGAAAGAAAAATGATCAAGAAAAAAAAATCAGAAAGCAAAAAATGGCTATGTTTATGTCATTTACAACATAACCAATTAACCCTCCATTGAATAGTTTTTGAGCGATGTCCTTTGAAACCATCTTTTCAACAGAGACGTGACTTCGGCGATGTTTAATTAAAGAGTGCATCTATCATTCGGTTTTTGTAGATGTCCGCTTGCGAGCTGTTTGGAGCAGGGAAGCCATTGTAGTATAGGGTATATTGATGTTATTGCAAGAATTTAAAACCTCCAGGTTGAACAATTGATTATCTACTAATGGAATGTGATACGCAGGACACTGGTTGGTTTTGATGCAGTGTAACTGAAGACATTCATTAGCGTATTGAAAAACGAATCAGTTATATCCTTTACATATCTTCCATGGTATTTTTAACAGAACTTCTACTTTTCCGATTTTGACATTTTCCTGTTGGTGTTGTTGTTGTCTTTAGCCTAGTCTTATATCACCGACGTAAAAATATCATTATTACAGCTAAGTTTGATTTATTTTAATTCGTCAGACCTGAAATTTATTATTATATAGCTTTACCATAACGAACAAGACCAAAAGTGTTATTATTCTCTACAACCAACAGTTCAGGTTAAATCATTTAAACACAAAGATAGAATTCAAAGGGAATTATTTATAAAGTTAAATGCAAAATACGGTCTTCTTTTAGTGTGGAAAATGAACAATATTACTGGACTATTCTTTAGGATATTTGATTAAATATACTTTAAATTGTGTCTGTATGATACAATGTAAGGGCAAAATTACAAAATAAAATCGTTTAGTGTAAAGACGGTATTGCTGCTGTATTCCTACTGTAACGCACCAGAGCTGAACTGAAAATGTAATGGCTTTATTCTTAGACATGCAACGGAGTGGTTACTAAGATAAGAAAGAACGTCAGCGAGTTAGTTGTAAAATCAAATTGTAACATCAAAGTCAATAGGAAACGACATTGACAAAATTCGTCAGTTTAATCTCATTCTGAAATTGCCAAATTTCAATGCAACATTTATTAGAGAGAATTGGCAAACGTTAACATTTCAACTTTAATACTTTAAAAATAATATTTCTTCACAAACGACCCAATGTCTAAACAGATTCTGCAAAATAAGAGACAGTGGAAATAGAGTATAAAAAGTTGCAAGCAATTCAATTGATTGCTTGCTGGCTGTATCAAGTTTTGTTAATTGAAAAGAAGGGCGCCTGCGCATACGAAATAGTCACAGAATTAGTCTGGTATCCATAGCAATTAATTCTTATCGCCTAGCCAACATTTTCAAGGTAACTTATTTACATAATATACCAGTCGTTATTGTTATGCTGTATTTTCTATGACCTACCATGATACACTTCATAGTGGAATAAAACCTATTGCCTAGACAGGATTTTCAAGAAATCTCCAATACACAAGACATCAATCGTAACAGGTATGCAGCGTTTGCCTACCATGGGATACATGCTGATGGAATAATTCTGGTCATACATAGGGGCACTATATTTTAAACATAATTATGTTGTCTTTGCTTAGCAATGTAAAGATAAAGAGATAACGACTTTCTTTATCTCATTCCAGATATCATTTTTAACTATTCAATAAGCTAAGATGTTGTAATCAATACCAAATTGTATCCACCTAATATTTTATTTGGACGACTAAATGCCACCTTAAGAAATAAGTCTTTGAAGAACTATATTCATCCAGCATTTAAGGATCTATCTCTATCATAGACTGTATCTATAATTTTGGGACATGTACATTGATGTTGTCAGCCCGAACATATGTTACGTATTTTATGAGTGATTTAAGCGAAGTTTATACAAGGTGCCTGGCTTTGTGGTCATAAATAGGAAGGAGACTGACATGGCTGTGGAATAAGTTATGCCAAAGTTTAACTCTTGCGAAAACATCGATACCCACAATGCAATATGACAAGTATCACTCGATAACCTCCCGAGAGTGTTTAAAACAAATTTTGTTGATAACCTTACTTTTTTTCGGCGAGTATAACCATTTTCTTCACCTTCCATCACTACGATATCTATGAAACGTAAACGATCTACACATGTCTTTCGATCAGTTTTACAATTGTTCTGAAAATGTGTATAGCAGGAATGTCACTTCGGTGCCCGCACTCGACGTACACCATAAATCTAGTGTATTGTTTGCTAACGTCTTCAATAAAGATGAGATACATTAAATATTCTGTCTGTGTCAATTCACTTCATCTTTAAAGTCAAATAACCCCGATCAGCATGACTTCTTTTAACTGTCGAGCATGGTGCAAAGACTTGATCAACTTGAAGTATTATTAAGCTATGATCATTTGGCAATATGATACTCGTCCTGTACCCAGAAAATGACAGGCCGAGATAACCTCCCCTCTATAGCTCATTCAAAAGACTGTCCTATTTAGAATTTAACAATTGTGACTTTAAGCTGATCTCTACAGCTATTATTGTCTAGTCAGTCAATAACAGAGGCCCAAATACGCTCTCCAAACACTATAACATACAATGATGTACATACACTGTAACAAACAATGGTGTACATACACTGTAACAAACAATGATGTACATACACTTTACTATACAATGATGTCCAAACACTGTAACATACAATGGTGTCAAACACTGTAACATACAATTTTCTCATTTAAAAATAAACAAAACACACGTTTTTATGAGGTTTATTGTAATGTTTAGAATGTAACTCGATATTCACAAAGCAAGAACCTTTTTGTCGTGGAAATACAATTCCGGTTTCACCAAAAACAAAACGAGCTATAATCAAGATGGAAATCCCAGGGGGCGCATACAATGACATTTTTAATCACGTAGATTTATAATACATTGATGGAATCTTTTTCGAATGCTCTTGTCTTATGATGGGTAATCAAAAAGCCCATTAATTTCTACCAAACAACCAACATGCTGTTTAATGAACCTTCCACGCCTTTTGTCATGACATAGAATTGACATTTTTTAAGCAACTACCGGTAATTTTCTTGAGATACATGCGAACACAGTTAAGAATAACAGTATAGAAGTAGCCTTCACCAGGGAATAAACACGAAGGCTGGAATCTCTTCATTTAACCAGTATTTCTTTATATCCTCGTAACGATTCTTCCCGTTCCGGACCGATAATCTAAACAAATGTCCCTCTGGCGACAAGAAGGATACCCTGGAAATGGAGCCAAGCAGCATTTTCTTAGCACTGGAGGAACATTCACTGTGCAACAAAAGAAAAACCTTTCACGCTTCTTATGGTGGTATTGATGTTGCTGATTAGCGTTTGAACACAGCGCCGTCAGATAAGTAAAATGCGCTTGAGTAAGCCTTCAAAACACAACCCAATATGTTTAAATATCCTGTCTGAAATAGTAAACATTCCTGAATCGCAAACATTGTTAAAATTTAATACATCCTGAATCACTAATGGAGTATTTTTAAACGATGTGAACCGAAAACAGAGAATTCATCGATTATTTCGGTTTGCAAAAATCTGTGCTGAATTCAGTTTTTACAAAAGACAATCTGTTTCCGCTTGGAGCCCAGAAGTCTTTGATATATTGGTGAACTTGATCTTAAATTGGAATAAGTCCAAACCTGTAGGCTGAAAATTACTTGTTATTGGTAAGAATATCAAATATGTAAAATAATACAAAACATAATTATTTTTTTAAATGTACTGGTCTAGTTTTCTTCGTAAACTAAACAAAATATTTTTGTTTTATATCTCTTAGAATGAAATTTAACCAAAAATATAGGATTTTATGTCATCGGAGTTGTGAAAAATGAATAACATATAGCTCTATCGTTCCCTTAGCCAAAGTGGCTATCAATGAGAACTTCAGCTGACAAGCCCGGCTGAACTGAATTAAGTACAGTTATAATTGCTTTTTCTTTTGAATTCGCTTAACAATTAAGCCTCCTTAAGGAAATCTAAATATCAGAGGAAACCGATATGTCGTATTGAATTGAAGTTAAACAGAAAACATGCCATCCTAATACAATACGCATTTTTATTATCACCCGTTATTTTGAAGAGAATCACAACTTAGTTGTTTGAGATCAATAATGATATATTTTTTGTGTGAAAGGGTAAAAAAAGCAGAATCGAATCTGAGTGGAGACAACGTACAGAGCCGGGTTGACCACACGCTATAGAAATAGCAGCACATCATTCAGCAATTTTGTATTATGGCAAATAAGTCCGTGATGTGTTCCAATTGAATAGACAGTTGCCTTAACTCCACCAAACCCAAGTGTCTGCTATTGTAAAGATTTCTGATTTCGATCTGAAGAGATCAAAACGATTTAGAGACGAGCGAACAGGAAGCAAAAAAGACAATTATTTTTTATTTACAACTTAACCTATAAACCTTCCATTGAATAGTTTTTGATGCATGTTCTCTGAAATCATGCATTTAACAGAGATGTGACTTAGGTTTTGTGTAATTTAAGAGTGTATCTAGCATTCGGTTGTTGTAGATTTCAATTTGCAGGCTGTTCGAACAGAAAAGCCATGTAGTATAGGGTAAACTAATGTTATTGCAGGTATTTAAAACATTTGGTTGACACAAATTATTATCTTCTAAAACGTAGATCACCGGTTTCCAAGCATTCAGTTTTTGTATTTTATAAAATGTTACACCCTGTAAAAGTTAACGCTGTTCCATCTGTTTTATTACAACTGCAACGTCTTATATTGAATGACATTCAAGTAGTATCGTGAACTGCCCCCCACAGCTTCTCGCTATGTAATTGGTTTGTCAATCACCGCTAGTAAATAGTCGCCCTTTTCAATAAATAGATTTGTAGTGGCAGGTATCTTGATAACCTCCGACCGACATGTTTGAGAGAGAGACTGAAGAAAACAATTTGTCTGGTCAGCTCACATCATCCAATTGACCTGATCTAGAGAGACCCTTGAGGACACAGCTGACCAGAATCTAGAATCAGTCACTCCACAGCAATGTACACAATTTGCCCTTTTCTTCGCATAGGAGCATA
>JAQQZZ010031132.1:0-10741 GCA_030265115.1 Mopalia vespertina | reverse complement strand
GGAGGATATTTGAGACACAGTGGTTTATGTGGAGGATATTGGAGACACAGTGGTTTATGTGGAGGATATTCGAGACATAGTGGTTTATGTGGAGGATATTTGAGACACATGGAGGATATTTGAGACACAGTGGTTTATGTGGGGGATATTTGAGACAGTGGTTTATGTGGAGGATATTTGGGACACAGTGGTTTATGTGGAGGATATTTGAGACACAGTGGTTTATGTGAAGAATATTTGAGACAGTGTGTATGTGGAGGATATTTGAGACAGTGGTTTATGTGAAGAATATTTGAGACAGTGGTTTATGTGAAGAATATTTGAGACAGTGGTTTATGTGGAGGATATTTGAGTCACAGTGGTTTATGTGGAGGATATTTGAGACAGTGGTTTATGTGGAGGATATTTGAGACAGTGGTTTATGTGGAGGATATTTGAGACACAGTGGTTTATGTGGAGGGTATTTGAGACCAAGTGGTTGATGTGGAGGATATTTGAGACACATCGTGGTTTATGTGGAGGATATTTGAGACAGTGGTGTATGTGGAAGATATTTGAGACACAGTGGTTTATGTGAAGAATATTTGAGACAGTGGCTTATGTGAAGAATATTTGAGACACAGTGGTTTATGTGGAGGATATTTGAGACAGTGGTTTATGTGGAGGATATTTGAGACAGTGGTTTATGTGGAGAATATTTGAGACACAGTGGTTTATGTGGAGGATATTTGAGACAGAGTGGTTTATGTGGAGGATATTTGAGACACAGTGGTTTATGTGGAGGATATTTGAGACACGGTGGTTTATGTGGAGGATATTGGAGACAGTGGTTTATGTGGAGGATATTTGAGACAGTGGTTTATGTGGAGGATATTTGAGACAGTGGTTTATGTGGAGGACATTGAGACACAGTGGTTTAAGCGGAGGATAGTTGAGACAGAGTGGTTTATGTGGAGGATATTCGAGACAAGGTGGTTGATGTGGAGGATATTTGAGACAGTGGTTTATGTGGAGGATATTTGAGACAGTGGTTTATGCGGAGGATATTTGAGACACAGTGGTTTATGTGGAGGATATTTGAGACGGTGGTGTATGTGGAAGATATTTGAGACACAGTGGTTGATGTGGAGGATATTTGAGACACATCGTGGTTTAAGTGGAGGATATTTGGGACACAGTGGTTTATGTGGAGGATATTTGAGACACAGTGGTTTAAGTGGAGGATATTTGAGACACATAGTAGTTTATGTGGAGGATATTGGAGACAATGGTTTATGTGGAGGATATTCGAGACAGTGGTTTATGTGGAGGATATTTGGGACCAAGTGGTTTATGTGAAGAATATTTGAGACACAGTGGTTTATGTGGAGGATATTTGAGACAAACAGTGGTTAATGTGGAGGATATTTGAGACAGTGGTTTATGTGGCGGTTACTTAGGGCACAGTGGTTTATGTGGAGGATATTTGAGACACAGTGGTTTATGTGGAGGATATTTGAGACAGTGGTTTATGTGGAGGATATTTGAGACAGTAGTTTATGTGGAGAATATTTGAGACACAGTGGTTTATGTGGAGGATATTTGAGACAGTGGTTTATGTGGAGGATATTGGAGACAGTGGTTTATGTGGAGGATATTTGAGACACAGTGGTTTATGTGGAGGCTACTTGGGACATAGTGGTTTATGTGGAGGATATTTGAGACACAGTGGTTTATGTGGAGGATATTGGAGACACAGTGGTTTATGTGGAGGATATTCGAGACAGTGGTTTATGTGGAGGATATTTGAGACACATGGAGGATATTTGAGACACTGTGGTTAATGTGGCGGATATTTGAGACAGTGGTTTATGTGGAGGATATTCGAGACATAGTGGTTGATGTGGAGGATATTTGAGACAGTGGTTTAAGTGGAGGATATTTGGGACCAAGTGGTTGATGTGGAGGATATTTGAGACACATCGTGGTTTATGTGGAGGATATTCGAGACAGTGGTTTAAGTGGAGGATATTTGGGACACAGTGGTTTATGTGGAGGATATTTGAGACATAGTGGTTTATGTGGAGGATATTTGAGACACATAATAGTTTATGTGCAGGATATTCGTGACATAGTGGTTCATGTGGAGGATATAGGAGACACAGTGGTTTATGTGGAGGGTATTTGAGACACATAGTGGTTTAAGTGGAGGATATTTGTGACACAGTGGTTGATGTGGAGGATATTTGAAACACATAGTGGTTTATGTGGAGGATATTTGAGACACATAGTGGTTTAAATGGAGGATATTTGGGACACAGTGGTTTATGTGGAGGATATTTGACACAGTGGTTTATGTGGAGGATACTGGAGACACAGTGGGTTATGTAAAGGATATTTAAGACATACAGTGGTTTATGTGGAGGATATTTGACACAGTGGTTTATGTGGAGAATATTTGAGACATAGTGGTTTTTGTGGAGGATATTTGAGACCGTGGTTTATGGGGAGGATATTTGAGACACATAGTGGTTTATGTGGAGGATATTGGAGACAGTGGTTTATGTGGAGGATATTCAAGACATAGTGGTTCATGTGGAGGATATTTGAGACACAGTGGTTTATGTGGAGGATATTGGAGACAGTGGTTTATGTGGAGGACATTGAGACACAGTGGTTTATGTGGAGGATATTTGAGACCGTGGTTTATGCGGAGGATATTTGACACAGTGGTTTATGTGGAGGATACTGGAGACAGTGGTTTATGTAGAGAATATTTGAGACAGTGGTTTTTGTGGGGGATATTTGAGACACAGTGGTTTATGTGGAGGATATTGAGACAGTGGTTTATGTGGAGGATATTTGAGACACAATGGTTTATGTGGAGGATATTTGAGACACAATGGTTTATGTGGAGTATATTTGAGACACAATGATTTATGTGGAGGATATTTGAGACACACAGTGGTTTATGAGGAGGCTACTTGAGACACAGTGGTTTATGTGAAGGATATTTGAGACATAGTGGTTTATGTGGAGGATACTTGAGACAGTGGTTTATATGGAGGGTATCTGAGACAGTGGTTTATGTGGAGGATATTTGAGACACACAGTGGTTTATGTGGAGGATATTTGAGACAATGGTTTATGTGGAGGATATTTGAGACACAGTGGTTTATGTGGAGGATATTTGAGACACAGTGGTTTATGTGGAGGATATTTGAGACATAGTGGTTTATGTGGACGATATTTGAGACACAGTGGTTTATGTGGAGGATATTTGAGACACAGTGGTTTATGTGGAGGGTATTTGAGACACAATGGTTTATGTGGAGGATGTTTGAGACACAATGGTTTGTGGAGGATATTTGAGACACAGTGGTTTATGTGGAGGCAACTTGAGACACACAGGGGTTTATGTGGAGGATACTTGAGACACACAGTGGTTTATGTGGAGGGTATTTGAGACACATAGTGGTTTATGTGGAGGATATTTGAGACCGTGGTTTATGTGGAGGGTATTTGAGACACACAGTGGTTTATTGACCACCTGCTTTCAGACATTCATACTGATGGAATTTGTTGTAACTTTGAAAACAGTTTGTTTGATTGGGGTTTGATGTCGAAGGAGAAACCTTGTAAAAAGCACCCCCGTGATTGTCGGTGCTTCTTACTCATATACCTGATGGTCAACAGACTAACACGATCCAATGAACAGTACATCAAAGCCACGATCACTTTGAAAACAGTACATCAAACATAACCCAAGCAGTCATATATACACCCCTTGATTTATTAAATATAAAATAACAACAATCAACACACAAGTGTGTTATAAACAAGTTGGTGAAATTCAAAATTGTTGGAAAACATTTTTCACGATTTTAATACTTCTAATAGCATTGCTTTGACACTTAAATAGTCTTATTAATCAATAGTTGAAAAAAAACTCAAAATCATGTAAAAAATATGAAATTCCTCTGAAACATTTCGAATGAAAAAAGTCAAAGAGATGACTTGTTGATGAATCAGCCTAGATCTGATCTTACACCAGCCTTATAAACCTGTAGAGCAAACTCAATCTGGCCTTTCTCTCTGGAATCTGTCTGAGCAAATACCTACAGAAAAACAGACAGAGATAGGGAGTAAAGAAGAATAATAATTGAAATTTTCATGGAAAAAGTAGGATTTACTTCACTGATTGGAATTTTATTTTGAAATGTTTTGCATCCACTGCCAGATAGATGTAGTTACTATTATCAATGTAATAATTATTTGGATTGTATGGTTGTGGGTTTAAGATGGAGTACTAGCTTCAAGGGTGAATGTCAACCCCCTCTGTGGTAGTGGGGGTTCCCCTGTTCATCACGTCATCTCTGTTCTGTCATTTGGTGTGTTAGGTAGGACATATTGATTATGATAGTGGGGATTCCCCTGTTCATCACGTCATCTCTGTTCTGTCATTTGGTGTGTTAGGTAGGACATATTGGTTATGGTAGTGGGGATTCCCTTGCTCATCACGCCATCTCTGTTCTGTCATTTGGTGTGTTAACAAGGACATATTGGTTATGGTAGTGGGGATTCCCCTGTTCATCACACCATCTCTGTTCTGTCATTTGGTGTGTTAGGTAGGACATAAAGGTTATGGTAGTGGGGATTCCCCTGTTCATCGCACCATCTGTGTTCCTTCATTTGGTGTGTTAGGTAGGACATATTGGTTATGGCAGTGGGGATTCCCCTGTTCATCACGCCATCTCTTTTCCGTCATTTGGTGTGTTAGGTAGGACATAATGGTTATGGTAGTGGAGATTCCCCTGTTCATCACACCATCTCTGTTCTGTCATTTGGTGTGTTAGGTAGGACATATTGGTTATGGTAGTGGGATTCTCCTGTTGATCACACCATCTGTGTTCCGTCATTTGGTGTGTTAGGTAGGACATATTGGTTATGGTAGTGGGGATTCCCCTGCTCATCACGCCATCTTTGTTCCGTCATTTGGTGTGTTAGGTAGGACTAGGGGTGACTATTGAGGCTGATATGACTATTGTGATAGTATTGCGATAGTCCAAACTACTATTGCGATAGTAATGCGATAGTAAGGATGCTATTGCGATACTATTGCGATAGTTTTATAAAATTTTTAAACAAATCTGAAGTAGCCATAATGAAGAAAAATAACAATTACAAACAAGTAAGTAAGTATAAAACTTTTATATTTCTATGTGAGATTTCTTTATTTGTTTAACAAATCACAAATGCTTGTACTATATACTAAGTTGTTTGGCACCTTTGTCTCTCTGGATAGAAAAATATACATGAAAAAAACATCTGTTGTAACAAAATTAAGGCTTAAGAATAAACTATCTTTTTACATTTAAAACAATAGTATTTAGATGGTTTTAAAATTAGCTGAGCGTTTATCTTTTCCAAGTTATCACAAATAGTCAAATACTGAAATACATGTAAAGTTCAACATACAAAAACATTAATTTACAAACATCTCCAAGAACAAGAACAAAGCTGGATACATATTATATGTTATTATTTACCTGAGTTGACTTTAGTTTTGCATGGAACAAATCTGAAATATATATATTTACTTATTTGTGGGGTTTCCAGTTTTTTTTTAAGAATATGAGCTTATCTAGATGCTCTGCCTTAAGTGCTGAACTCTGAGCTGTAACAATGTCCCCAGCAGTTGAGAAAACCCTTTCTGAGGGCACAGATGTAGCTTGAATACAGAGATATTTCTTGGCAACATTGGACAAATTGGGCAATTTGAATGTGTATTGCTTCCACCATATTAAAGGGTTTGTGGTAACATCTATTGCATCCATTGTTTTGTACAGATTAATTTCTGCCTCAGCAATCTCAATTGGTGGCCTTGTGTCTTTGGTTACATTGTCTGATACAGTGTATGTATCTCCAAATAAAGAAGACATTGCAATGTTCTTTGTTTGACTTTTGCTTTTCTTCCTGTCAGGGCTAGTATTTGGAGGAGAGCTTTGTGTGGTTGAGGAGCTTGGTGTGTCCAACTGAGATAAGCTTTGGCTTACAGTTTCGGCTACATCTGGCTCCAACAATTTCACACACTCATTAAGGATTTCTTCATACGCCTCAACTCTCTCTTGTTGGGTAAGAAAGGGGGCACTCTTAAATCTAGGGTCCATTAGAGTTGCTGTTGTTAATTGTTTACGGACAGTGTCATATCTTGTGGACAAGTAGTCCACAATTGGCGATTTCACACTTTTTGTAAACGGAGAGTCACTGTCAAGAGCTTTCATTGTGTTGCTCACCAACTGGTGCTGCAGTGGTAGAATAATTGACACCGTTGGGATTTTTTCCTCACAGAGTGCCACAGTCGCTTTTTTCAGAGGAGACAAAACTGTAACGAGTTCCTCTGCACTGGATACATCAGCCTCGGACAAGGTGGACAGGTCACCAGTTTTCCCTCTAAGCTCTTTACTTGTCAAGCAAGCATAAATCGCTGGTTGCTGCTCAAGGAACCTCTCAACCATATCTACCGCAGAGTTCCAACGTGTTTGGACATCCATTATATAAGTTTATGTGATGGAAGGTTTAACATCTTCTGCTTCTCCTTTAAGAGAGCTGCAGCAGTTGTACTCCTATGAAAATAGCTTACAATTCTGCGAATCCTGGGAAGCAGCCTGGCTACTGAGTTAATCTTTAACGCCTTACTACACGCCAAGTTCAGTGTATGAGCAAAACCCCCAATGTGAATGTCACACCCAGCTTCTTTTGCTGCCACATACATGTTTGCTGCATTATCTGTAACAAGTGGTGGACAAGGAGTTTCACTGGGCAGATGCCATTCCTCCACCGCTTCAGTTAGAACATTGGCAATGTTCACCCCAGTATGACTATCAGGCATGGCTCCTGTCTGAAAAAAATTAATTGTGTATTAAGATTTTGCTTAAATAAACTTGTGAAACTGTTTTAAAATATCCACTGTGTAATTTAAAAATGTGAAAAGAATTTCAAATGTAGGACTATAAAATAAACCTATATTTCTAATAGGCCCTACATCGGCCACATGTACAATATACGATAAAATAAAATAAATTTACTATTAACTGCTTGCTCCATGCTTACAGCTGGAATGGTACATGTATGTTGTAAATTTAGTTAATTTACCAGCCAAAAACAATTCAAACACATTCAATTAATTAGGGGAAAGGAATTTTTTTTTTAAATAATAATTTGGTAAAAAAAAAAATCTAGCAATTTAGCCCCTACATACATTGATAATTTTTTTAATACATGTAAATGTTTTTCATTTTCATTATTATTTAAATAATATTTTACCTGAAGCACATAATTTTGGAGCTGCCAGTTTTCATCAATAGGACTACTCGTAATAGTGATGTAAGACTCGGTGGCACGACTGGTCCAACCATCTGTAGTCAAGGAAATGTGGCCAGCTCGTTCCAATTCTCGTTTGATCTGGCTCTTCACTTCAGCATACAGCTGTGGCAAAGCCGTTTCTGAGAAGTACTGTCTTGATGGAATTGTGTAACGATGCTCCAGAACTGAAAGTAGGTTCTTAAATCCATCGTTTTGTACAACACTAAAGGGCCTCAAGTCTTTCACAATAAATTCCAAAATTGCTGCTGTAATTGATATGGATCTCTGTGATGTGCTCGACAGTTTCGGAGCAAAAGCTGTGTGCAGTGTTGTCTGACGGGCCTGCTTGGCCGATTCAAAGTTGGGTGCTTTCTTTTCAAGTGATCGGCGAGGTTTGTAGTATTTCCGCTGTACTTTAAAATAGCTCTACAAGGCCGACAGGCAACTCGTTTTCTATCTACATCCCCTTCCCCTTTCACAAAACCAAAACTTTTCCATACAACAGATTTTCCGGCTTGGTTTGTTACGATTTAGAAGTCTAAGTCAGTACCTCTATTTGAGCTTGCCATTTTTTTTCCATCAATGATAAACAGGAAGTAGATGAACGCGCATGTGCTCTCCGCCGCTCTTCCATTCATTTTACCCACGGCTCTTCCGAACAGTGTCGCAGAATGATGTTTGCTAAAATAATTCATGTATCTACGACTTATAGGCTCAGGAAACTTACCCAACTATCGAAACTAACACCTCTTCCGAAGAATGTCTCGAAATTATGTTTTCTAAAACAATTCACGTGTCTACAATTTATACGCTCAGGAAAATTATCCAACTATCGAAACTATCGATATTTACATCCACTATCGGCAATAGTTATCGATATCCAGTGCGACTATCGATAGTTTACTATCGGATCACTAACTATCGCGATAAATCGATATTTCGATGCATTGGTACACCCCTAGGTAGGACATAATGGTTATGGTAGTGGGGATTCCCCTATCATCACACCATCTGTGTTCCGTCATTTGATGTGTTAACTAGGACGTATTGGTTATGGTAATGGGGATTCCCCTGTTCATCACGCCATCTCTGTTCTGTCATTTGGTGTGTTAGGTAGGACATATTGGTTATGGCAGTGGGGATTCCCCTGTTCATCACACTGGGTAAAACTGGTGGGAATATAGCAGAGGAAATCTCCAACACAGAATAGATTGAGACTTGGGGCTTACATGAACTAACTCCCCCAGGAGAGTCATCCTGCCTCAGCAAATATTGTGGAGTATCAGGTAGAATTGTAACCATTTAAGCCAATAACTGTAGCGCAGAGTGAAAGATAATCATTAAGTTAACTCACCTCAAGAAGTTGTATGTCGTGTTGTTTAGACAAACCTAATTTCTGACATTCAACAGCAGACTCTGACTCTGGATGCAAGATGTGGTATAGATTCACCAACTCCACTGAATCAGAAAACCTAACAATGGAAATGAACATTAACTAGAATGTAATCTATTAACACAATAAATTAACTAACATGCAACAGTTTTGCTAGTTTGAGCGTTGGGGGTTTTGTGGTGCTTACGATTATTTTACTCTTTCTGTTGCCCAATTGAATGATCACATACTGTAAGTTACCCACGTCCATTAGTTCTAAGAGATGTCACCGCTGTTATACCTAACAATCGATGTAAACAATATGGATGCAGTGTAACCTAAAAGTATTCATGAGAACTTTTGACAGTGCAACCATGCACCATAATCATGATAGAAGTATTTAAAATGGCTCATAGATAGTCCTTCATAATGTGTATATTCAGTTGATTTCTAGTCTGGCCACAGCACTTTATCCAAAAGGTTGACAAGTGTCAGGTTAAATGGCGGAAAACAGGTAAAGGCAGCATCTGATTGGTTAAAATAAAATATCTGATTGACAGCTGACGATCGGTCAATTGGACAAGGAAAGTACCATCAACAATAATAATAATAGTATTCTGATCCGTCTCATTTCAGCATGTCTATAAGAAGGTGAACTATTTATGTCTGCTCAGATAGAGAACTATCCACCTATACCAATATTACAACACAATAACAGTGTTCTCACCTGTCTGGTTTCAGCATGTCTATAAGAAGGTGAACTGTTTATGTCTGCTCAGATAGAGAACTATCCACCTATACCAACATTACAAGAGACAATAGCAGTGTTCTCACCTGTCTCATTTCAGCATGTCTATAAGCAGGTGAACTGTTTATGTCTGCTCAGATAGAGAACTATCCACCTATACCAACATTACAAGAGATAATAACAGTGTTCTCACCTGTCTCATTTCAGCATGTCTATAAGAAGGTGAACTGTTTATGTCTGCTCAGATAAAAAACTATCCACCTATACCAACATTACAAGAGATAATAGCAGTGTTCTCACCTGTCTCATTTCAGCATGTCTATAAGCAGGTGAACTGTTTATGTCTGCTCCGACAGAGAACTAACCACCTATACCAACATTAAAAGATATAATAACAGTGTTCTCACCTGTCTCGTTTCAGCATGTCTATAAGCAGGTGATCAATCTGTTTATGCCAGCTCAAATAAAATGCCATTGGACCAAAATGTCTGGTTGATCGGAGGTCTTCGTGATGCAGATTACTGTCAACAACTTCATATGTTCTTTGGGCTACCTATAAAATAAATCGTCTTTATATAAAACAACTTCTATTATATTTACTTTATTATAAAATAAATTGCACATTTCTGATAACCGAACATCAGCAATGCACAAACATCAAGTCAACTGACCCAAAAATGGTGTCATTGACTTGGCAAGGATTGTGATACTTTCCAAGGAAATTATTATCACTGTTATAAAGATTTGAAAATCAAAGAACGATTCTAATCGACTTTTTTAACTACATTCACAAAAGAAACAAACACCTTTTTGGCATCTGATGGAGTTCATATTAGAGTCTTTCTGTAGAAACGTGGAAAAAAAAAAGTTTTCAAGGTATACACACGTTTATCCAGGAACTTCCAGTAAAAGAAAACAGTACCATTTTCCAGGAATTTAAGCGCAAGTGTTTCCAGGGTGTTTGCAGACCTCAGGAACTGGCTTACATCCACAGGCAGGGCATGAAACGTTTTTTTCAGGCCACTTGTCACATGAGACTGGTAGACCTTTTTTCTAACCTGAACACTAATTTTGCTGAAATTTTCAAAGTTTTTTTAAATTTAATAACATAGGTGAAATAGCTCTGAGCATGGCATTGAACCCCAATCAAGCAAGTTGTGATACATAATGATATGGATTGATTTGTTTTACCTTGGAGATATATAGTTTGTGCATCAAGGTTAAACTTATTTTTGCCTCTATAGAGTGCAAAAATAAAATTATTGATTGCTTGATTG